>PISX010002085.1:0-171344 GCA_004024625.1 Mellivora capensis
GGTCCACCTTTGGAGTGGTGGGCGTGAAGCTTAGGAAAGTCCTGCTCTGACAGGGACTGCGGTACAGAACCACAGTCAACCTCCTAATGTCAGGGTGGCATTTCAGGATAAGGGGGGGTGGGAATCCCACTGGTATTTGAAAGCCCAGAATAATTCCCTGTTGCAGGGAGGAGTTTCATGTTGACTTCAGAAGACCAGGAAGCTGTTGGATTGTACAGTTAACCATTTGCCAAAGACTCTTACATGATGAAATGTCTCTGCTTGGACACCTGTGCCCAGGGACGGGGTTTCTGTCCTCAGCCATCCCAGCAGCCCTGCACCAAGGGGCTCCATAGTCTTGACAAATTTAGTCCACACTTCTGTTATGGAATATCAAGCTTTTGCTGGAATAATCAACACGAGAACCGGCATTTCTTAAGTGCCCATTCTGTGCAATGTGCTTTAGTATACGTGCAGTTAATTGATGTCACAGACTCTAGTCTCCCAAAGTGGGAGCCATTGTGTCCCTTTTTGCAGATGGAGAATCTGAGTTTAGAAAACTGAGACGAGTTCCCTGAGATCTCCTAGCTAGAAATTGATGAGGCAGGGAGTACAGCTTGGTTTGTGGGACTCCAGAGCTGAGGGCATTACCATAGGACATCACTCTGCACTGCCCAGACCAGCCCGTGAGCGTGTTGTTCCATTCTGCGCATGCATTTGTTTATCGACATGTGTTCTGATGCAGGCTGGGACACGACACCAGGGAGGGTTTGATTCTGGGTTGTTGCAAAAACTAAGCTTAAAGTCGAGGAGTACTGTTGAGTATCTCAGAGCTTTGCTAGGAGGACACCCTCTCACATGGCTTTTAAAATGCTGTGTGCTGGGGCGCCTGGGTGGCCTAGTCAGTTGGACGTCTGCCTTCGGCTTGGGTCATGGACCCAGGGTCCTAGGATCGAGCCCCACATCTGACTCCCTGCTCAGTGGGGAGTCAGCTGCTGCTTCTGCCCCTCCCCCCACTCATGCTTGCACTCTGTCTCTCAAATAAATAAAATTAAAAAAAAAAATGCTGTGTCCTGCAGAACCTTTTCCCCACATGGCTCTTGCCTCCAGTGGAGGGTCCCAGGCTGCCTCGAAAGATGTTCCATTGGCCTCTCCAAGGTGCCTTGTAGCTTTACATTAGTGCATAAAGGGCAGCCCCACGGCTGGCTGGCTAGTTTGGTGAGGTTTGGAAATAAGTGGAGGGGTTAAGAGCTGTATGCTCTGGAATCAGGCTGTTCTCTTCATCCTACTTCTCGATGGCTTTGTGGGTTGGGCTCTTTGTTCTCTGGGTGACAGTCTCCTCAATTGTAAAATGGGGATACTCAGTACCCATCTCAGATAACCACTGTGCGAATTAAAAAGCGCACACAAAGGCATAGTTACTTGGCATATCAGGTAAATGTCAGTTAACATTTCATGACTACATGTTCATTAATGCCATTTAATGCTGCATGATGAATTAGAGTGCTATACAAAATGTACCAGAAGATATGATCATGTAGCCCGAGTTTTTTGTTGTTCTGAGGCAAGCACATTAGCATTTATACCTTTGTGTCTGAATATGTACCTTTGTATTTGAGTGTCATGTCTTTCAAAGCTGTGACCTCACCTCAGGAAGCAACGTGCATATCTTGATCTCCCAACCATTTGCTTGAAACATTTTCAGAACCTTTCCTTCTTGAAAGTCTCAGATGAAAAAAGATGATTTTATTAAGTATTTAAATTGTGAAAGTAGGAACACCTGTGTGGCTCAGGTCATGATCCCAGGGTCCTGGGATGGAGCCCTGCATCAAGCTCCCAGCTCAGCAGGGAGTCTCCTTCTTCCTCTGCCTCTGCCTCTCCCCTTGCTTATGCACGAACACACACTTTCTCTCTCTCTTTCCAGTAAATAAAATCTCTTCAAAAAATTAAACTGTGAAAGTAAATTTTAAGTGTGGAAATGGCCTTAAGTTCATTGGAGCTCAGTTTGGTTAAGAACTTGCGAATAAGCTTTGGTGATAGGTCTGCTATAGGTTAAAAAATGGTGTTTTAACTAAAAAATAAGGGTTGGGTTTGTTTTGTTTTACATTGTAGTGGTTGGCTCATTTATTAGAAGACTAGCCTTAAAGGCAGCCCCCAGAAGAAGGGTTCCAGGGAGCTCTTGACTTGGAACAGCAACTTTGGAACACTAGTAGAGGCTGCAGAGCAGAAGTCTTAAAGGCAGGGGTTTGGGGTGAGTAAATTCATCTTTACACCTAGTGTAGTAAGTAACCCCTGCTGCTGAGTTCACATTTGGGGCTTGTGTAGCTGGTAATGGGGCCAGAAGCAGAAGGTTCCCTGCATCCAAGGAGTTGAAGCCAAAACCTGGCTTTGGGTGTTGACTTGCCTTCCTGTTTGTCTGTTTACCCTTTGTGATACGCAGAAGTCAAATCTGAGAGTGTCATCCTGTATCAAGGGAAGGCCTTCAGGTGGCGTGGGAGACCTTCCTCTTTCTTGTATTGCCGTGGACGGCTGAGTGGCTAGAAAGCACCACTGAACTGGCACTCACTGGGGGTGGAGGAAAATGCATGTCCCCATGGAAAATGATGGAAGAAAGTTCAAGAGTTTCGTCTCTTGAGGCTCATGATGACTAATAGGTTCATCCAGAAGGGCTGGGCCCCCAAGCAACCTTTGGATTATTTTCTACAGGTGGAAATTAGAGGTGCCATGTTTAGTATATCCGAAAGTTTATCCTCCCTGTGGAAAGAGCATAGGGCTTTAGAATTTGGCTGGTCGGACTCCAGTGCTGCTCTCGATGGCTGGGTTGCCTCTGGTGGCATAACTAGAATTGCCTAGACTTCATTTCCCTCATCTGGAAAATCAGAACCCTGTTCCACTTCACGAATGTTGAGAGAAAGGGTCCTAAGAGTTGCACGTATGAAGAACCTAAACAGATGCAGACCTTCCACCTCCCCTCGGCCTTGGAGAGTGACACTAGAATTAACCCCATTGCCATGCAGAAGCCCCTGGTCGCACATCAGATATGCCACCTGCTGCGGGGAAATGTCCCCAGTCCTCTGTGAAGTGAGGCTTGTACTCCTGAGAGGAGAATTGCCGGTTCCTCTCGGTTCCTCTCGGTTCCTCTCAGCTTTGAATAAGGCCAGCTGTTTAGCAGTCAGCAGCTCTGACAGACAAAGCTACCTAAGACCCTTCCACCTCTTAACACAAAAGCTTTTCTGGAGCTAACAGAGGCTAGCCTCAGCAAGAGGCACACTGGCATTTAGGGCTCAGGTGAGTAAAAAATACCCAACAGAATGCTCTTTATGAACTTGATACTGATTACAGGTCATTTCCTGGTTGGATTTAAAGAAGGCCCACCTTCAGGTTTTAATCTGTTTGCCAAGTCCCTAGTTTTTACTATAGTCCTAGTGTCATCCTTGATTGCACAGGTCATTCAGGGAAGCTTGGCCTGGATCCCTGACTTGGAGGTCCCAGTGAGACTGAGCTCTAGGCCAGAGGGGTCACAGGCAGGCTTCAGCAGAGTGTGCGGTGGCTGCTGACCTCTCACACACTTAACCCTTGACTTTCCTTGAACCATCTCATTGGGTTCCCAGAGCTCTGATTCTCAGTTCCCATTAGAATTACCTCAGTAACTCTGAAAAAAATCCAGAAGTATGGGATGTGTCCCAAACAATCAAATTAGGGACCAATGTTTTTTAAGGAACGAAACAAACTCCCAGGTGATTCCGGCGTGCAGCCAAGTTTGAGAAGCAGTGCTTTAGGTGATGGGATAAAAAGCCTTCTGCTACAGTTCCCTTCTGAGTTGACTTACTTTGGCAGGGTCATGAACTCTCTCCTCTACTACGGATCACCTGGGGCCAGGGTGTCCCCTCTAGGGGCTGAACTGCCTGTTGCAGTCAGTAGTGAGGGAGGTCTCCGCGGCATATAGCTATTCTAACGACCTATTTTCTTATGAAACATCTTCCACGAAGGTAAAAGAGAATAGGGAGGGGATCCCATGCCTTCATCACCCAGCATTCCTGTTTCCTTTGCTTCTCCACACACACTTTTTGGGGACGTGAGGAGTAGGCTAGAGGATTTTAAAGCAAATTCCAGATATCATTTCATCCATAGATACCTTAGTGTGCATCTCTAAGAGATTAAGGACTTTAAAAAAAAAAAAAAAACAGCCACAGCACCATTATCACACCTAAGAAAATGAACAGTAATTCTTTAATCTCATGTAATAGCAAATCCGTGTTCAGTTTTCTCCCAGTTTGTCACAAAAGTGCACTTATACATTTGGTTTCTTCCAATTAGGGTCCAAACGAGCATAATTCATTTTTAACAGTTTGACTTGCACCCTGGGGGTAATTAAACTGTCATTGTGTTTGAGCACAGTATATGATGCATCCGTGGGTCTGAGAAAAGGTGTAAATGGCATTTGGCTCACCAGGTGTTTATGGGGTGGTTTCTCTTTGCCCCCTATCTTACTTAGCCCTTCTGGTGAGACCTTGACCTGTCGTGGAGGAAGTACTCATTGAGGCCCCAGTCACAACCACTTTTGTGCGGCTATGCTTCTGCCTGAAGGCATAGCCCTTTTGGTAAGCTTAGAATAGATCCTCAGGCTGCTTGTAGAGTATGAGTCAACTCTGTGGACGGTTTTGAAATTCCTGCTCCTTTGCTGAAGACGGTGACTGGGAAGGGCTGAAACTGCCTCTTGGGGGTCCTCTCTGGGCTCTGCTGAGGGGTCCTGCTGTGCTGGGTTTTCTGGGACTTCACTGGGACTTGTGCCCTGATTCAGGGACCGGCCAACAGCTCAGCCCTGCTTCCTTAGGGTGCAGATGGGTTTGTGAGTCTTCCCCTCCAGCTGGACCTCTAGGTTCAGGTCTAGAGGGGGAGGAGAGGGTTACTTTCTGGCCTCTGAGGACAGAAAGAAAGCTACCTCACCCGCTGGCGCTGCGTTGGTACAGTGTGTCCTTTCTAAGAGCTAGAATGCTGTTAGGATTTCTTAGAAGGGTAGATGACTGGATGGCCCCTGGAATGAATGGGTGGCAAGTCTTTAGGGGGAGTGAGCAGGAGAAGATAAGGGTAGAGAATGGGCAGTCTAAATAAGTGAACTCTGACTCCCTGCGCAAATCTCTGTGTGCCTACCCCATATGCGTCATATCAAATAAGAATCTCCTATTTCTGGAACTGTATTTTTTGCTTTAGAAAGGCTTTGTCTTGACTTCAGATGGATTTGCAGTTGGAAGGTTTTTATTCCTTCTTTCTCTGTACCATGGTCCAGTTAGTCACAGAGCAGTAAACAAGCATCTTAATATATAAATGCAACTCTGATCTCTGAAGTTGTTTGTCACAGGATTGTTTTCAGTAGCAAAAGGTTCAGAAAAACCTCAGTGTCCATTAATAAGGGACTGGTTAAATCACAGTATATCTTTTTTTTTCTACTATTCCTTTCATTTTATTTATTTAAAATTTTAAAATTATTTTTATTAACATATAATGTATTGTTTGACCCAGGGGTACAGGTCTGTGAATCGTCAGGCTTACACATTTCACAACACTCACCATTGCACATACCCCCCCCAGTGTCCGTAACCCAGCCACCCTATCCCTACTTCCCAACCCCCCAGCAACCCTCAGTTTGTTTTGCGAGACTAAAGAGTCTCCTATGGTTTGTCTCCCTCCCGATCCCATCTTGTTTCGTTTTTTCTCTCCCTACCTCCCATGACTCCCTGCCCTGCCTCTCAAATTCCTCATATCAGACAGATCATATGAGAATTGTCTTTCTCTGACTTATCTCAGCATAATACACTCTAGTTCCATCCACATCATTGCAAATGGCAAGATTTCGTTTCTTTTGATGGCTTTACAGTATTCCATTGTATATATATTTTACATCTTCTTTATCCATTCATCTGTTGATGGACACCTAGGTTCTTTCCATAGTTTTGGCTATTGTGGACCTTGCTGCTATAAACATTCGGGTGCACGTGCCCCTTCGGATCACTACATTTGTATCTTTAGGGTAAATACCCAGTAGTAGTGCGATTGCTAGGTCGTAGGGTAGCTCTATTTTGAACTTTCTGAGGAACCTCCAAGCTGCTTTCCAGAGTGTCTGCACAAGCTTGCATTCCCACCAACGCTGTAGGAGGGTTCGCCTTTCTCTGCATCCTCGCCAGCATCTGTCATTTCCTGACTTGTTAATTTTAGCCATTCTGACTGTGTGAGGTGGTATCTCATTGTGGTTTTGATTTGTATTTCCCCGATCCCAAGTGATGTTGAGCACTTTTTCATGTGTCTGTTGGCCATCTGGATGTCTTCTTTGCAGAAATGTCTATTCATGTCTTCTACCCATTTCTTTAAATCACAGCATATATATATATTTTAAAGATTTTATTTATTTATTTGACAGACAGAGATCACAAGTAGGCAGAGAGGCAGGCAGAGAGAGAGGAGGAAGTAGGTTCCCTGCTGAGCAGAGAGCCCGACACGGGGCTCGATCCTAGGACCCTGGGATCATGACCTGAGCCGAAGGCAGAGGCTTTAATCCACTGAGCCACCCAGGCGCCCCAAATCACAGTATATTTTTATGGTGGAATATTGTACAGATGTAAAAAGGGAATGAATTAGTTCTATGTTTCCGTATGGAAAGATTCTGAAGAGATAAAAAGCAAGCTCCAGAGCATGTGAATAATATATTTGTATAAACCCTAGAAGGATACACAAAAGACTTTTTTTTTTTTTTTTAAGATTTATTTATTTATTTGTCAGAGAGAGTGAGCACAGGCAGACAGAGTGGCAGGCAGAGGCAGAGGGAGAAGCAGGCTCCCTGCTGAGCAAGGAGCCCGATGTGGGACTCGATCCCAGGACGCTGGGATCATGACCTGAGCCGAAGGCAGCCGCTTAACCCACTGAGCCACCCAGGCGTCCCTACACAAAAGACTTTTAAAAGATGGTTACTTTTGGTTTATTGGGTGGGAGAAGGACCAAGGCAGGTGGGATGTGGCGGGAGTATACTTTTTTTTTTTTTTAAGATTTTATCTATTTAAAAATAAATAAAAATAAAAATTTTAAAGAAGATTTTATATATTTGAAAGGGAGAAAGAAAGAATGAGAACAAGCATGGGGGGGTGGCGAGAAGAGGGAGAAACAGCCCCTCCCCTTCTGCTGAGCAGGGAGCACGACACAGGGCTCCATCCCAGGACCCAGGATCATGACCTACGCCAAAGGCAGGTGCTTAACCAACTGAGCCACCCAGGTGCCCCAAGGGAGTATACCTTTTTATATTTTGATTTATGATCATGAATATGTTACCTAGGCAGAAAAATTAAATTTATATCCTGCAGATAAGTTGATGGCTTATCATGCCCCAGATAATCATAGAGGAGCTTCTGACCACACCTTAGCTGGTGTGTTCGGAAATGGATCAGTGAGCCTATGACCAGCCTATGGAATGTATGCCATATCTTTCCCATGATGCCCTGCTCAACAGCAGATGATAAATATTTGCTTCTTTTCTGAAGCCCATGGGCTTTCCCCCTTCCTCACCCTGAACTAGAAACTGAGCTGACAACTGAAGTTTAACCAGAAAGGGTAGGGAAGGTCGGCTACCACGTCCTCCAGTGCAGTTGGTTGCCCTCTTACGGGGAGGAGAAGGTGTTGTAGGAGAAGCTGTCGGCCCGGGTTAGGGGGATTGGGATGGCTTCCGTTCCCATTTCTTTTCTGTCCATGCAGTCTTTTGTTTCTCCCTTGGTATCCCGTGTGCCATATTGATTGTGTGTTTGTATTTATTTCCAGCTTCTACGGAGTGGTAGCAAAATCCCTTCCAGCTGAACTAGTCCCACCCTGGTAGCTAGGAATGTTCTGAGGTTAACACTTGCTCTGCACTTTTGGCACATTCTTACTATTAGGGACATTTCCTCTAGGGCTCACAGGAAACAAACAAATGGAATGCATGGAACAGTTTTCTCCCTCTTGGGTGGAGAAAGAGGGGCAGAGAGAATCTTTAGGGGAGCCTTGAAGCAAAGAACATGGTTGGAGTGAACTTTGTTTAAAAGTATTCTGAAGGGATGCCTGGGTGGCTAAGTCGGTTAAGCATCTGCCTTCGGCTCAGGTCATGATCCCAGGGTCCTGGGATTGAGTTCCTCATGGGGCTCCTTGCTCAGCAGGGAGCCTGCTTCTCTCTCTCCCTCTGCCTGCCACTCTGCATGATTGTGTTCTCTCTCTCTCTCTCTGTGTCAAATAAGTAAATAAAATCTTTAAAAAAAAGAAGTATTCTGAAAAATGAAATTCAAGGACACTGAGGACCTATTCTTGGCTCTGCCACAAATGTACCTTCTATGTTTTATTCCAGTTTGTGCATCCAGGGCTTGCTCTTTGGTTTTGCGTCTATAAACTAAGTGGGACCTCCATCCATTGTCCATTCTCCTCACTATTCTGTTTTAGCTATCTGGTAACTAATTTTAATAAAACTTGAAGGCCGTCCTGTTAAATGGCAACTAAGTGAAGAGAGTGAGTAAGCTGTCTTTAGTCCCTTTTCTTTCTTGAATGAATACTACAGTGAGTACTGTTCTGGGAGTGAGTACTCAGAAGGTTGAGGTTTGATCAGGGATTTATTATGTCACACACAGGTCTTCTTTTGAGTAGAGCTGTACACATGATGAAAACCACATGTGGTCATAATCACCCTTGGCAGCTCTGCAGGAAGCCAGCATACAGCCTTCTGCTCTTCCTCCAGTCTTTGGAAGGATCACTATATTTGTGAGAGAATACCAAATGAATTAGTTGACTAGTATTTCTGGTCTGTGTTGAAAGATGAGTGGGTACTTCACCTTTAAATACCAAGATCCTATCAAGGGTAGCGACAGACCAGGAAAGGCACATGGACAGTTGGTCCCCAAATCTTGACCAGTTCTAAGGTGCATGTGTTCATCGAGAAGAGCCTCTTCTCTCCTTGAACGTACGCAGGCTCTGGGTTCTGTTCTCTTGTTCAGTTGGAAGGTTAACTATGCATATATGAGCTTCCCCTATAAGGCACTCGCCTTAACTACCACAGAGGGCCAGGTTCTTCTCTTGGTGAGGCACTTTGGATTCTCCCCTTTCCTCTCTCAGGAAGTTTTATTATGACCGCTGTTAGGGATTCTTGAGAGGGGAAGATGGTTTGAAAGGTGGGGCCAAAGTCAGTGATCTGTAAGCCTATCTGATCACTTTGCACTCTGATGACCAGCAAGCCCTAACTCAGATTCATTGGCTCATTTTTTTAATGGGCTAAGAACTGAAATGCTTATGGCAAAGTTGGAAACAATTTCCAGAGTAATCAGGAGCTTTGGCTGCCCTTCTGGTGATGTATTTAGCCTGGCACCTGAGAATTGTAGTGCGAGTAAATATTCTGGACATCATCATCTACTTTTCTTGTTCTGGAATCATTTCTGACTGCCTTTCAGAAACCAAAAGTTGACAATGTGACAGAATTGAGGGATGATTTTGGTTTTTTGCTAGGTAGGTAACGTAGACACAGAGTCAAAAGTCACAAGCCCAGTTCTGGCTCCTAGAGCTAAATTTGAACAAAAAATTTAGCCGCTGGCCTTAGTTTCCTCATAGGTCAAGTGTGATTGGTCTAGAACTAGAACTCTCTAAGGTTTGCTTTAGCATTCTAGACTGCTCTTCTAGTTCTTTAGTTAATATCTGATCCATAAGATGTGAAACCCATAAATTATTTATTTGCCCCCTCCCCTGGGGTGCTAAATCAAAGAACTAAAAAAAAAAAAATCTTATTAAGCCTTATACACAATATCTTTTGTTTTTATCAGAAATGAATAAATAGAAAAATAGGGAAATGTTTCCGAGTCGTTTTTGTAATGGGGTTCAGACAGTGACAAATACATTAAATTAGTAAACATGCCTCACATATCTGTAGATGCCTCTAATGCTCTTACTTTCTACCACCCGGATGTCATTTCAGGTGAATGTTTTCCGTTGCATTTTCTGAGTATTCTAGGATGAACTTAACACGTTTTGTAATGAAGAAGAAAACACATTACAAACCTTTGCTAGTACCTTTCTGTCACTTCCTCCTTCCATCTAACTTTTATCTCCACCCCCTATTTAAGCCAATAAAGGTTAATCTGTTTCTTAAATGAAATGAAAGAAACTCTGGTCTGCCAGGGGCTTACCATTTGTTAGACATTGAGCTACAAAAATGAAAATAACCATCTTTTTTTGAGAGTCTCAAGTCCAATGGCAAAGGGGACATGCAAGTCACAACAAAATGCTGTCATCATGGCACTGATTGCCATGAAGACAGAAGAGAATGTACTAGCCTCCATTTCCTACCTCCGGTCTCTGGGATAAAAGTTCTGTGAAATTGCGAGGCTCAGTGCTTGCATACGATACGGCCACAGTCAGTGTTGACATTAGCTGCTATTGTTGACCAATGTTGTTTGTAAGGAAAAGACAGTTCTGACTTTGGGGCGAGAGCCACATCCTTTTAAACTGGTATGTTCATTTAGGCTGGCCTATTGGATCCAGGGTCAGAACTTCTCTTGCCCCCCTACCCCACCCCACGTCTGTTGGTCTTGATCCACCAGCATTGCCAGCTTTCTTTCCACTCCTATCTCTTCTCTGCCCACTTGTATTAGTAGGCGGTTTTCTCATGTAGCTCTTACCAATCCATGCCTTGTAGAATTCTTGGAGTTTCAGGGATGCCTGAGTGGCTCAGTTGGTTAAGCGTCTGCCTTCTGCTCAGTTCATGATTCCAGAGTTCCGGGATCCAGCCCCACATTGGACTCCCTGCTTAGTGGGGAGTCTGCTTCTCCCTCTGTCTCTGCCCCTCCCCTTGCTTATGCATGCATACGCTTGCTCGCGTGTTCTCTCTCTCTGTCAGAGTAAATAAAATCTTAAAAAAAAAAAAAAAAGAATTCTAGAGGCTCAAAGATTGGACTAGTTTAAGCCCTACATGTTCCAGACAAGGGAATTGAGGCACCAAGAAAAGTGACCCAAAAGCTGCTGCCTCCCGACAGAATGAATTTATAGGCTTTCTGACTCCAGCATTGTGTGCTGTTTACATAGGTGAACAATTGAAGAGCATTGTTGAGAGTTCTCAGAAGAGATTTCTATTTCCACAACTGAATATCTGTATAGCCATCTGACAGAAGTGGCTTCCACGAGAAAGGTTTGCTTAGCTAGGAAGCTACCATTATCTTGGTTAAGTTCATTGTGATTAGCATTATGGTAAGTGGTAGATTTAAGACTTCCTAGAATTATACAGCCTTTAAGGATCTTCAGGTCTCATTCTGTCCTGAAGTTACGGAAACAACCAAGTGGGCTGCCTAGGCTGATGGCAGATTTGGGTCTGGCACATTCCATCTGTGTCATGATCCTTATGGTGCGACTGTGTCTTGAAGAATGAGCTAGCCAGCTTAAGCATCTTTCAAACACAGACCTCACTGTTCCACATGGCAGATTTAAATTAAATTAAATTAAAGAAAAACTCACTGGTCACCCATTGGGCACTCCCCATATTCCCTTTCCAGGTCTTGAGGCACTCTCATCCATTGAACTTAAAATTCCACGCCCAGATGTAGGCTTGGTTTCTCTCTGCAGTCCATGTCTCTGAGGCCAGGCCCTCTTGCCCTGTTTGCTCTCCAGGCTTGAAGGTTAACATAGTCTTTGAGTGGATGCCTGGCCTCTGGCGTGGCCATATCCACAGAACCCTGAATGCTCTTACCTCTTCTTGCTGAGCACCCTTGCCTCCTTTCCTGATTTCCCAGAGTGACTTTCCCATGTTTCTGATAGAGCTTGGATTCCTTCTTCCACTGTATCCGTCCTGCCCTGTTTGTGTACCATCTTACGCTGGAGAAAATCAGGCTCTCTGGACTAAATTGACATAGTAGTTCAGCCCCTTGTTTTTACTCGATACAGACCAGGCACAAAATTTGTGGGTGTGTTGGTTTAACCATAGGGAATGCCCCACACCAAGTGGGCACTGGGTGAATGTCCATTCCCTTAACCTTTCCTTAAAGAAATCTTGCCAAATCCACAAGCCTAGGCCTGAAAGGTCCTCACATCATAGCGTTTGTTATCTTTTATTTAAAAAAAAAAAAAATCTGGGGTGCCTGGGTAGCTCAGTTAGTCGAGCATCCAACTCTTGATTTAGGCTCAGGTGGTGATCTCAGAGTTACCAGCAGGCTCTGTGCCCAGCGGGGAGTCTGCTTAAGATTCTCTCTCCCTCTGTCCCCACCGTTGGCCCCCACTCTTGCACGCACATGTGTGCACACTCTCTTTCTCTCTCTCTCAAAACAGAAAAAAGTCAGCTAAGTGTAATAGCTCCTGTGCGTGTAATCAGTGCAGGTCTTTCTGGCTCTGACCAAGCTGAACATCCCCAAAATAACTGTGAGCTTTGGGAAGTGCCTTATTTTACCCCTGTGCCAGCCAGTTACACTTTACAGAACATGGCTGAAAACCGGCTTGGTCTCAAGTGCGACTTGTCATTTTGTGTATGTCTCTGAAATCCTGCTCTCAGTAGGTAACTGTAGAAATCATCTGCCTCCCCCCCTGTTTCTTGAACAGCCCTAGCCCTTAGCATCCATGTTGGCATTTAACATATGCAATTTTTTATTGGCTAGACCTTGCAAAAATGTTGATATTTGCCAGTAAGGCAGCAAGTGGCCACCAGAAAGGCTGTGTATCTAAGTCCACCTTAAGATTTCATCTCTATCCAAACAGCTGGCTAGGACTTTTTTTTTTTTTTTTTTTTTTTTTTAATAAGAGAGCTAACTGAAGGCAGTTAGAATGGTTCCTTTTGTTCAAATTTCCTCTCCCAGTGACCAGTCCCAGGACTCCCTTCACCTGCATTATCCATTAATGCAATGGGTTCATTTTCCCCAAATAAACAAGCTTTCTTGCCAAAGAAAACAGGTGGCGCGATTGGATGGAGGGACATGCCTTGGGACCTGCACCTGAGGCACGTTCTTCATTTTTCCGCGGTGCCCTCAGTCTCTACTGGACTCTCGTCCACAGTGATGATGTTACGGCAGCCCTTGTTTCCAAAGGTCCCTCAAGTTGTAGTAGTCCCGCCCATGGCTGTCCAGCCCTCTTGAAAGCATCCTTCATTTCTGTTTGCTCGGTTTCCTGAATGCCTCTTCCAGGTCATCTTTCACCTCTTGCTTCAAGCTCTGGGGACACATGTGGTTTCGACAAAATGCACGGATGTGTCTGGGGTGGGGGGGGGCATGGCTGTGGGCTTACGCACATCACACACACATCTGAAATAGGGAGGTCTTCCTCTCTGAGTGGGCTGGTCAGGAAGGAGTGGAGGTAGAGAGGCCGGCCGTGAGACGGAGCACTGTGGTGTGTGTTGGGAGGTGTATGGAAAGCGTGAGCTCCAGTGCTCGAGGGCCAAGTCACCATTAAGAACACCCGTGTGTTTGGTTTCTAAATTGAGACATTAAATAGAATAAAGGACCAACAATCGAAACTTCTTGAAGGGAAAGACCCGATTCTTTAGCCACTAAATGGTTGATCACCAAGGGTTGGCAAACTTTTTCTTTTAAGGTCTAGTTAGTACATATTGTCGGCTCTGGGGACCATGGGGTTTCTATCACAACTGCTCAGCTTTGCCTTTGTGGCCGTAAAGCAGTCCCAGACGATATATAAACAGACCAGCATTTCGTGGAGGGCCAGAATTTGCCCACCTCTGCCAACCTGAATTTGCAAGATTTAGAAAGATCCTCACCATTGTCGTTGGCGTAAATTAATGAGCGCTCTGTATGTGGCCAGGCCCCACACTACTAAGCACGTGTTATGAGTGATCACATTTATCCCATTCAGAAAAATTCTGTGAAGTTATTAATATTATACCCATTTTACTGATAAAGGAGCAGAGGCTTAGAGAAGAAGGGCCAGGCTGGATTTTGAACCAAGGCCGCTTGACTTCCAATTTCATGCTCTTTTACTGCTGGACAGTACAGCTTGTAGATTACGTCATCAACGTCCACATTTGCTTTTAGAGCTTGACATTAGCCAGTATTTGGACTTTAGCCTCTCCCGATGCCCCTTAAAAAGCCCAAAACATGCAAACAAATTATTGTTAAAAACTCTTGCACAGATTAATACATGGCAAAAATTTAAAACGAGTCCATAAGCAAGTTGTAATAAATGAAAGCAATATTGTGCTGTTTCTCAGCTAGTTTTGCTTCTTTAATACCCAAGGAGTGTGGGAGCTGAGTATATAAAGGCCTGGGGCTCTCAGGCCAGAGGCATCCAGGCCAGCTTCCAGGTTCCAAGAGCTAGTGCTCTGAAATTGTGGGGGTAGAGCTGGGCCTGGAGCAAGCTACTATTCTTGGGATGGCTTCACCCAGGGACGTTCAATTCAAAACCGACTCTGGCATGAGCTGTTAACCCCACACACACACACTATGAAGGCTCCTCAGTTGCCCCCGATGGTGTGCCGGTCTGAGGTGGTCAGGGGAGACTGAATAGCACGTGCCTCAAGTTGCTTGCTGAGCAGTGGTGGTCATTTCTGTTCCACTGAGTAGAAATGTTCATTAAAGACGGCAGAAATCAGGTTTGGATGCCTTTTGTTGTTACAGTAAGGTGCGTTCTGAGGGAAGCTGAACAGTAAAGATCAGGGGGAAAATTCATATCCCACCTACAGCAGTGTTTCCCAAAATGCTTTCTTCTGCTTGTAGGGATGGTAATGGGGGTGGGGGTTCCTGTGGTCAGATAAACTTATGAAATGGAGCACTAAACAAACAGTATTCTCGAGGATATAGTTTCCCAAAATCTTTGTTTGGTTGTTTTGTTTTGTTTTGGGATTGTCTTATAAAACTGTTTATAAAGAGCATCCTTAATCTTAACCCAGAGTCCTTACATAATGTTGGCATTTTGGTAAATTTCCTTTATGGTCCAAGATTTTTTTTTTTTTTTAACGGGTGAGGTGACAGCCGCAACAACTATGGTGGTCACTAACTCTGACACAGATCTTTTAAAAGGGGGGGCGGTATGTATTTTCTTTCTTTTGTGTGTTTATTTTAAAGTATTTCATCATCATAGATAAGTTGTAAGAATAACGTGAAGGACTCTTTTTTCATTTGTTACCTCTACTAGATGGGAAAGTTTTTTGTTTTGTTAAAGATTTTATTTATTTATCTATGAGAGAGAGAGAGAGAGAGAGAGAGAGAGGATGCACAAGTGCATGCATGGGGAGGGGCAGAGGGAGAGGGAGAGAATCTTGAGCAGACCGGGCTGAGCGTGGAGCCCAACACAGGGCTTGATTTCACAACCCTGAGATCATGATCTGAGTCAAAACCAGGAGTCTGACTGAGCCACCCAGGTGCCTCTGAAGGATTCTTCTATATCCAGTTCCCCATTTGTTAACATTTTACCATAATTTCCATATTCTCATTCTCTGTGTGTGTATTACTGCCATTACTTTTATATGTTTTTTAAAGTTTTATTTATTTACTTGTCAGAGAAAGCGCACAAGCAGGGGGAGCTGCAGGGAGAGGGAGAGGGAGAAGGCTCCCTGTTGAGCAAGGAACCCGATGCAGAACTCGATCCCAGGACCCTGGGATCTTGACCTGAGCTGAAGGCAGATGCTTAACCGAATGAGCCACCCAGGCGCCTCTACTTTTATATATATAGATATATATAATCTATCTATCTATCTATCTATGTATATATATATCTTAAATATATATATTTATATTTATATATATTTAAGATTTTATTTATTTATTTGACAGACAGAGATCACAAGTAGGCTGAGAGGCAGGCATAGAGAGAGAGGGAGGAAGCAGGCTCCCTGCTGAGCAGAGAGCCTGATGTGGGGCTCCATCCCAGGACCCTGGGATCATGACCTGAGCCGAAGGCAGAGGCTTTAACCCACTGAGTCACCCAGGCGCCCCTACTTTTATATTTTTAATTAAATTTGAGTTATACATTCTTTAATGAACTTTATACTTATTTCTTGAAGATACTTGCAGAAACTCAGGTAAGACTAGAAATTTATGATTCCCCGCATTTCTGCCTGTTGAATTAAGGCAAATCATTGCTTTGCAAGTGTGTGAAAGGTTTTCCTTAAGTTGCAAGGGGACATTTTGATAAGCCTATAGTTAGCAGTCTTTATGAGGAAAGAACTTGTCAGAACCACAGAAGGCTTCAGCTCAGGCCCACACGCAGTCCTGACCAGTTTGGATTCATGAGGCTCTCTCTTGACATCGTGTGGGGACTGTAACAACCATTTGCTGCATGCTTTCCGTCCGCTTGGGCATTGTTCTTTGAGGATTGGCCTTGACCGCTAGCTGAAGTGGGAGCCTTGACCTGACACGCCCTCCTGTCCTTTAGTTTCAGAAAGAAAGGGGGCAGTCCAGAGGTCCCAGGTTTTCCTAGAATGTCCGTACTTTAAATGTCCCGTGGTGACTTATCACACTTTGAGAACATATCAACAAGGACAATTTTTTTCAACAGCATCTAGTTTCAGTAGTGGTTTTGTTTAACATACATTGGAGCTTCCATATCTGGGTTTTTTCCAGGCATGAAATCAAAGCTTTCTTCTTCCCTCAGATGGTTAAGTGAGTCGAGCAAACACTGCCACCTTACAAAGAGATGTATTGGTGTAAGGGGACTATGGATGTGACTTATGTAACCTCTCATGGAGTGTTTCCAAAACCATATAAGGAAGTTGGAAATAGTAACCTCTCCCTTATAATGTCAACATTGAGCTCACAAATGAGGCTGGGGCCTGTGTCCGCAAAGGAAACCGGAGGAACAACACCAGATAGTCTTGGGAGGAGTTCACTGGGTGGATGCAGCCCTCACGGTGGCCTTTGGACACATGTGTCATACCTTCAAGCTGGAAGCTCCCACACCCGTGGTGACTGCGTTGCACTGTGTGAATGGTGCCCATTCACACGTACGATAAGCCCATACCTAACTAGAAAAGTGCCTTGTTCGGGTACAAACTAGACTGTAGGGACTGGAAAAAAAAATTTAATTTTTAAAAAACATTTTATCATTAAAATCTTTAGATACTCCAAAGAAGAGAGACTAATACAGCCAATCCCCATATTACTTACCACACAGATGCAGCAATGATCAAGATTTTACCACATTTCCTTACCCTCCCCCCACCTTTGGTGAATATTCTTTTTTTTTTTTTTTTTTCTTTTTAAGATTTCATTTATTTGACAGACAGAGATCACAAGAGATCACAAGGCAGAGAGGCAGGCAGAGAGAGAGGAGGAAGCAGGCTCGCCGCCGAGCAGAGAGCCCGATGTGGGTGGGGCTCGATCCCAGGACCCTGAGATCATGACCTGAGCCGAAGGCAGAGGCTTTATCCCACTGAGCCTTGGTAAAATATTCTTAACAGATCCCAGCTAGCAGCACATCATTTCATCCCTAACGTACTTTCTCTGACACTAGACACTAGTGAATACACTAGACACTTTCTGAATACAGTGCCGCTCTCTCACTTGACGGAATTAACCAGGACCCAAATTTTGATGTGTAATTTTTACAAAGCTCCTGCAGCTAGGTTCCCTTAAAACATAAGAATCCGACAGCATCCGTGCCTATACTGATTCACTGATTTCTTTAAAGAGTTTGTGGCCGGGAGTAGGGGGTGGTCCTTGCTTTCAGCTCTAAACCAGGTTATTGGGATTGGAGATGCGGGTGGGTAAGCAATTTGCGCTTGTGGTTCCTGGCCTGGAATCTCAGGTATCGAGCTATGCCATTTGCTTCCTGGGCATTTCGTAGTATCATCAATGATTGATAATCAGAACTTACAGGAATTTTTTTTAAAAAACAACAACAACAATATTTTAATTGGAAAAGGCATCTGTCAGCTGTCAGGCTTCCAACTTCCACTTTTGAGAAGCAGGATGTTGAATGTGAGTAATGACACAACAGGCCTATAAAATGCAGACTAACCCTCCGATGACTCATCCAATACGATGCAGTATATTTGTCAAGGAGACTGAATCATATATGGGGGGAACCACTCTTCAAGCAGCCAGCGGTTCTCAGGTCCGCAAGAGACCATCCATTTTTATCGGAAGCTTTATAGTAGCAGTAATGCTAATACCCAGCACTCGGGCTCCACAATGTAGAGGAAATGGCATCACCCAGCAGGTATGTGCTTACTGTTCATGTGAACTTTTATTTTCTCCTTGTTCTCTTCTGCCTAACCTTTCTGATAATGTGACAGTTTTTTAAGGGAGGAAACAAAAGTATTCTAATTGGAAGGCACTGAACACTGAAGTGTGTGTGCCTGTGCTCACATGTAAGGACAGATAGGTTACCACTGTTCCTTGGAAGGACAGAGGTCTTGTCCACTACTCTCCCTCTCTGCAAACAGATTTCTCCTTAGATATTCAGGTAAATTCATCCCTTTTATTAAGCCCTGAGTTTAAAAGGCTGCCTAGGAAACAGCTTTTGCAGAGGTGGTGTTTCTTTTGGGTGGGTAGCTCAAAACTTTAATAAATGAATGAATGAAAAAAGAAAAGAAAGAGCAAGCAGAGGTGAGCTAACAGATACAGTCTAATAGTAACAATTGTATTTATTATGTTGGATTTATTTTCAATATTGTGATTTTTCTTATCCCCCAAGATACAAAACTTAATGCAAGAAAGCTTTATCCCTATACTGAGTGACTGTGTCTAATTTTTGCAAATCATAATTTGCTCATACTAAATTCATGCATTAACTTTTCTAGGTGGGAGAAAGGGTAGTGGAGGTTTAGTAACAACATTTAATTATAGCTTTCACGTGATCTGAAGGATTGTTCTGCATAATTGGGAAGCTGTGTCGCCTGTCCGACCTCTCTTCCTTCACTCACTAAATTTAAACAATGCCTGACTCGTGAAGGCACAGATCTTGTTTATTTGAGTATATTAAACATTCCTCTTTGTGTTGACAGTCCATTCGGTGTCTCATATTTTTAAAAAATACTTTCTGTGTCCTACTTGTTAGGGACAGATGCTATAGTTAGTTTATAGTAGTACTATTTATGCTTTTCTAGTCTGTCCAGAATGGGTCGAGACCTATAACACAACTACCCACAAATTTGCCTAAGACTGAACATTTGTGAAACAGTCCATCGATGCGGGTAAATTCTGTTATCACTCAGAAAGCATTAAGCAGATCTAGGCTTATCGAGCTGGAAATGTAGGCAGTCTTTGTTTCTCTTCCCCTTTCTTGTAAAGCCCATAATAATGACTTGTTTTCTTTGAGGGACGTGTATTCTAAAGTGTCCTAAAGTGTCCGTAAGTGTATCAAATTTACCTATTTAAATACATTCAGAAATTCAGATAATAGGAAAAGCCAGCATGAAGAGAGTTTATTTTGTTTCTCTTCTGTAGATTAAGAGATACACTTTTTTTAGAATGGCCAGTTTGTTTTTGAAGACAGGACCATCTCCAAATTTCATTAATTTTGCATTCTATAAATGAAAGCCACCTGTTATGCTGTAACATGCTAATTATGGTAGAGGACAATAATGAAGAAGAACAGTATTTGAAATATGTGGGGGTTTTGCTAAGAATTTTCCTGCCCACATCTGTAGTGCTTATTTTTATATGTGTATGTGTATACATGCTTATATAGTGCATATTTAATAATAGCATTTGGTGGTATTAAAAAATACTTCAGATTCAAAGTAAGGCTTTTTATTCCTTCTCATTAACTTTTTTTTTTTTTTAAGTTGTAGAAGAAAGGCTACTTTAAAAATGTTGGCTTGAACTAAAGCCTGAATTTGTGATTCTCTAGTAGATGAAGTTCTCTTGCTGGTTTAGTGGGCACCATTGGTTCAGGTTTCACTTGATCAAAAGTTACCAGAAAAATCATGGGACCTAAAGATGTGAATTAAAGACAGAATAGCTCATTTGCTCTGATTTCACTGGAATCTTGGGTTCCACTTCATCATTTTTTTCCCCTTAAAACCTCCAGAAAGTGGGTATAGGCAGGTGTATAAAAACATTTGGTCTAAAATTCTCGATGTATTGGCATCCTCAGTGAAAATGTCTTGCTTTCCCTGTGATGTGCATGGTTGAGACCCAAGTCCTGTCCAGATCATTTTAGGGCAGTGTAGATTTCGTTCAGCTTTGGTTTTGTTACCCACTCAGCACTCCTTGATGACTGTGATTTGGCAACGACAGTCACCCCAGGCTTGTGGCTGCTGCTCTCGGAGGCTCTCAGAGGCCTCTGTGCTGTTGAGCACCATGCACTGTTAGTCCAGAGTGACCACATGGTTTTCAGATTCCTTCTTTCCCTTTTGAGGGAAAAGGAATACAGAGCCATGGCCAATACCAAGGATATCGTATCGTTCAACTTGGAAGTGATCAGTAGTATTGAGTGAGATGCAGCCTGTGTTCAGAGCTATGTGCTGGATGGTGGTAAATTAAAAAATGCTTGTTATGTGGGCCCAGCCCTTTCCTTGCTGTCATTCCTTATCCAGTGGGGATTCATCGTTATTGGCGCTAGATTCCTCCCGGGTTTTCTTTTATTCATAGATTTACTGGAGTCTATATTCTGGAGCCACTAAATGCTCTGTGTAGAAGCACCTTTTAGCTATTCCCTCTTGGTTCTTCGGAATCTAACACTTCTTGGATGGCTATTGAGAAAGAACTGCCCTACTAAAAAAATGCATTTGATAATTTTGGAGGCCATGTTTTTTGAGCCAAGTGGACTGACAACCTCAGACGAAGGATTTATGTAGCATTTATTTATTTATTTATTTATTTATTTATTTATTTATTTTCTTCCTTGAGGAGAGTAGCAGTCAGGGAGAGCATTTGAATCCTCAAAACTCAGAGCATTGAGGAGATTTTATTGGAACAGTTTAGTATACATCAAGGACATTTTTTCCTTATTTTTGAGAATTGAAGACCCCTGCCCACTTCAGCATCTATTAAAATTATACTTTAATGACTCAAAGCTATACTGAATTCAGGAACCAGTTAATAAAAACATTGTTTGTTTATTTAAAATCACCATAGATTGGGGCACCTGGCTGGCTCAGTCAGAAGAGCGTGGGACCCTTAATATCCGTGACATGAGTTTGAGCCCCATGCTGGGTGTAGAGATTACTAAAAATACATAAATAAAATCGCTATAGATACTCAGCATTTTAAAAACACTTACTTGTATTTAGAGATATCTGTTTTGTGAGTTTATAATGTTTTCGTGCTTTACGGATGCTCTGTGGATGACTGGTGATAACTGTAGCCCCCAGGGGGAGAGCTGGGTCTGTCCATTTCCTCCTGTCTACTTCCCACTGTTCTGCAATTAAACTGCCCTCCCTATGCCTGAGGTTGTAGGGAGGGCACCCTGCCTACGTAGTGGGTGGGATTAATAGCACTTGTAGGTAGATCTTACGTCATTATCTGGAAATAACAGCTTTCTTGTTGTAGCTCAAAAATGCCAGAGACAAGCACAGAGCAGCCTTCTTAGGACATAAACCCCACTCTTAAGGACCCAAAAACGGGGTGAATGACCACTTTCTTATCAAACCAGCATGAACTTTTCTTAGTCCTGAGCATTCTTCCAGGTATAAATTTGCTGATGGCTTGTTTGCAGTGACATCTGTGCTCAGATTGTCTTTAGGGTATATGTGGGACAATTATGGAAGCCATGCCCCTTCCCAGTCAGATTCTTAATTGCCGACATTTCTTTGTAATTAATGATCACCATAGAGAAAGCGAATGCTTAAGAACCAGGCTGACACTTCAGCCCTTCCTAAAAGAGCATTTGGCTTACCTGACAACTCTACCTTCCTTGCCTCACACTCTAGGAGCAGCACGGGGAGTTAGCTACGTCATCTTCATAGCGCTCAGTATGCAAGAAACTGCAACAAGATACTATCTCTTTGCAGATTTCAACCCAAGAGATGACTTTCAGTTTTCAGTTTAATTCATGCTATTGCAAAGATTTTTCACATTGGAGATGTCCAGCCTGGGTTTGGGTTTTTTTGTGGTTTTCTTTTAAACACATGTGCCTTGTACCCATCCAGTGAAAGAGAGGGGTTGCATGCCCTTGCTCTAGCCCCACGAGGCCTGCTGTTTGACTGGGCCTCTTGAAATCCATGAAATGGAGCGCAGAGAGCATGTGTCATAAAGGCTGCTTGGGAAGGGTGAAGAGCAAAATTAGTGCCTGTGGGTGGGCATGTGTTCTCATCACATCGCCAAAGAACTGCAGTGTGCAAAATCTGGCAGGAACTTGTTCCAAAGAAAAATAAAACAGCCCCCTTTTTCCTGCTTTGAGAAATATTAAAAAACATCACTAACCCTCATGTTGGAAGAAATGGAACTGTTAGACAATCTTTGTGATTGTGTGCATGTGTTTTAATAATCTTAGAAACAGAAGGTTAGTAAAAAGGGACTAATCATAAATATTTTTTAGGGATTCTGTAACATTGTAAACATCATAAGCCTTCTATTCGAATATAATCGGTTAAGGATGAGGGAGGGGAATTTGTTAGAGCTAACAATTAGGGGAAAGTCCATTATATTTAACTTTCTTCTGTCCTTTGATGTGATTTTGTAAGAAGAGCTGTTTTTATCTCAGTAAAACCAATT
Source organism: Mellivora capensis (assembly GCA_004024625.1). NCBI lineage: Eukaryota > Metazoa > Chordata > Mammalia > Carnivora > Mustelidae > Mellivora > Mellivora capensis. The sequence continues at coordinate 22,554 of PISX010002085.1, forward strand.
ACAAAGGAAATGTTTGTGTTTTTCATATATGAGATTTGCCTTGTATCCAAAAGAACAAAGCATAGGCCACATTTACATTTATATTTGAGGCGTAAGAGCTTCCTTTTATAGTTACTTTGTGAAGGTCTTGCAAATTTGTTCCTAGCTCCTCATAGTGTAGAAGAATATTTCATAGCTTAAAGGCTGCTCATGATGTATATTTTGCACAATGGACATATTTTGACTTGATAATGGGGGGGACTTTGTTGATTTTGTTTTGTTTTAAAGATTTTATTTTTCAATAATCTCTACACCCAACATGGGGCACGAACTTACAACCCTGATACCAAGAGTCTCGTTTTGGGGCGCCTGGGTGGCTCAGTGGGTTGAGGCCTCCGCCTTCAGCTCAGGTCATGATTCAGGGTCCTGGGATCGAGCCCTGCATCAGGCTCCCTGCTCAGCGGGGAGCCTGCTTTCTCCTCTCTCTCTGCCTACTTGTGATCTCTGTCAAATAAACAAATTAAAAAATCTTTTAAAAAAAGATAAGAGTCTCATTTTGTACTGACTGAGCCAGCCAGGTGCCCCTGGTGTTTTTTTAAGATTTTTTTTGTTGTTGTTATTTATTTATTTGACAGACAGAGATCACAAGTAGGAAGAGAGAGAGGAGGAAGAAGGCTCCCCGCTGAGTAGAGAGCCTGATTTGGGGCTCGATCCCAGGACCCTGGGATCATGACCTAAGCCAAAGGCAGAGGCTTCAACCCACTGAGCCACCCACCCAGGTGCCCCTTGTTTTTTTTTTTTAAGTGCCAATGTTTATTTCTTAAAGACCACGGAAACTTCCTTAGCCAAAGGCCAAATTCCTTCATTTGAGGTCCTCTTTTTTTTTTTTTTAAGATTTTATTTATTTATTTATTTATTTGACAGAGATCACAAGTAGGCAGAGAGAGAGAGGGAAGCAGGCTCCCCGCCAAGCAGAGAACCCGATGCGGGGCTCAATCCCAGGACCCTGGGATTACGACCTGAGCGGAAGGAAAGCAGAGGCCTTAACCCACTGAGCCACCCAGGCGCCCCTGGGGTCCTTCTTGAGTCTATTTATTTCAAGTGTCCTCTTTTGTTTCTCAAATTCATTCTTCTTTTTTTTTTTAAATGATGGCCAAATAAATAGGAAAAATAGACCATCTTGGCCATTTTTGAGTATGTGGTACATTTGTGTTCATTATACATTGTTGTACAACTGATCTTCAGAACTTCTTCATCTTGCAAAACAAACTATAGCCATTAAACAACTCCCCATTTCTCCCTCATTTTAGACCTTCACCGTCGCCATTCTATTTTCTGTTTCTATGAATTGGACTACTTTAGAAAGTGGAATCACACAGTATTTGAAATTTGTGACTGGCTTATTTCACTTAGTATAATGTCCTCACAGTTCAACCATATCATAGCAAATGACAGGATTTCTCTCTTTTTTTTTAATCTGAAAAATACTGTCTGTATATGTACTACATTTTCTTTATCCACTCATCCCTTGATAGACATTTAGGTTGCTTTTGCCTCTTGGCTGTTGGGAGTAATGCTGCAGTGAACATAGATGTAAAATTAATTGCCTTTTGAGATAGGAATTGATTTTCAAGGATTGCTAATCTTCTATACGTAAACACATCAGAAAAAGTGTGGTTGTGTCATGTCACTTTATGTTTACCAAGCCTTTTCAGTCCACACACGAGTTTCCGTATGCAAGTTACTGTGGGAAATTGCTGGGTAAGTGGCAATTTTCGGTCTGGGATAGTGTAGCCACAGTGCCTGCAGGGATTGTGACTTTCCTAGAGGTGACTTTAGTCCTGGGAAGTGGCACAAGCACACTGGTGAATGAAATGAGCCATGGGGAGTTCCTCTTCAATGACATTAAGACAGGGGGCCCTTTTCTTCTTCCTTCCAATATTAATGGCAGCCAACAGTGACAGCATGACTTCAAGGTAGTGTAATTATCTCTGCTTGGCCTCAGACTGCCACCGTGTCAGTGAAGCTTTCTGGGTGGTTGGCTGTGGCCAGTCGGTTGCCCTGACTCAAGCAGTGGTCGTTAGCTGCCACTAAATGCATGACCTACCGCCTGCTTGGGTTCCCTGGGGCAAGCACGTCTGTGATGGTCAGCAAAGCCTCCAGAGGTCTCAATTACCTGTGAAGGTCATGAGTCTCTAAACGAAACCACTTCCAGTCCTTCCACAAGCTGGGAGACTGTCGTGTGGAGATAGCCCTAGAGTTCCCTGGAAGTTCGTTTTGAAATGAAACCAGAATGAATGCCCTCCCATAAATGAAATAATATGCTAAGAATATTGTGTAAAACTGTGAGCCATCATAGTGGCAAGCTGGCCTGCACATTCTCCTTACTGCCGTGTTCTCTTCCGGCAGGAGAGTAACTTCCTAGAAGCACATGTACTGAGCGGATGGCTGTTTTGTCATAACGCGGAAGGAAATTGCCCTTGTAGGTCAAATCCTGTCTCTGTTGTGGTGAAGGACTAGTCAAGAATCTGCTGCCAGGGGATTATCCTGTGAGCCCAAAGCTTGTTTTGCCCTTATTGATTGTTCACCAACAGTCACGGCCACCGACCACCATAGAGGTAAAGAAGTTTCTTCGGTGACACTTAATTTGGAACTCCTATTAAACTATAGCACTGAAGCTGATAGCGATGTTACATTTGTGTTTTCCTCAGTCCTTGTGGGTTTGGTTCCCTTAAGTAGGCCTTCCTTTTGGTTTGTGTGTTTGCTGTTTAGGTGAAGAGATTTCTCAGCCTAACTAGCAGGTGACCATCCATTTGGCCCTTTTTAGGTCAAGGCCCAGGAGTCCCAGATGAAACCTAGATCAGAAGTTTAGGGAGTCCTCCTTGTTTACACCTTCGCCCCCACCCCACATCAGAGGGGAACACTCTTAGCCAGAACTGAATGAGTAGGACTGGGTGTTCCCACTGCAGGTGGGCCTCAAGGCTTCTAGTAAGGAGACTCAGTGAGCGGTCAAAACCATTTGGGAATATAACTGTGATTCAGGTACTTTAGGGCTTGATTAGGCTTTCGTGGAGTGGAATCCTGATGCTCAGCATTTCATGTTTTGTTTTGTTTTTTTTTTTCCCCTATGGGGAAAATACATTCCAGTTTCAAAAAACTGATTTACAAGAAAACTTGTAGACCAGAACTCATTGGTGACATCAAAGGAGCCTGAACCTGTTTAGAGTTGCTGTAATCAAAGGTCTATAGTGTATGTCTTTCCCCATTTTTTTTTTAAGATTTTATTTATCCATCTGACAGACAGAGGCCACAAGTAGGCAGAGAGAGAGGAGGAAGCAGGCTCCCTGCCGAGCAGAGAGCCCAATGCAGGGCTCGTTCCCAGGACCCTGGGATCATGACCTGAGCCGAAGGCAGAGGCTTTAACCCACTGAGCCACCCAGGCGCCCTCTTTCCCCATTTTTAAGTGAGGTGGTTGCTTCCTTACCTTTTCCTAACTTTTTTTTTTTTTCCTTTCTCTCTGAAGGTAATGAAGAGTTAGTATTGGAGTGTTGGTCTTGAGTCAGTTGATGAAAGCACATAGGATGAACTATTCTCTTTGCCTGCATTTGGTCTATAGATGTGTCTTGGAGATTTGCTTCCATGTGGCTAAAGAGAATCTTACATTTGTGGCCAGGTAAACCCAGCTAGATGGCTACATTGTGACTGTTTGATTCAAAGATCTTAAGAAACTTATTAAAACTCAATTTTCATCGTTTTCTTGTTTTTTAGAAATACTTTGATAGATTTGTTTTGCTCCTCAGAATCTTAAAATTGCATAATGATAATTGTACCAAGAGAACAGACCTGTTAGTTTGTTGTAGTTTCAGGTCTTTGTAGTTTTGAGGGGTTTATTTTCTCCCCTAAGTCAACATATGTTTTCAGTTGCATTTTACTGCTGCAAGTTTTCTCATCTGCTTTTTTTTTTTAAGATTTTATTTATTTATTTGACAGGCCACAAGTAGGCAGAGAGGAAGGAAAGCAGGCTCCCTGCTGAGCAGAAAGCCTGATGTGGGGCTCGATCCGAGGACCCTGGGATCATGACCTGAGCCAGAGGCAGAGGCTTTAACCCACTGAGCCACCCAGGCGCCCCTCATTTGCTTTTGTAGAGTATTTGGGTGGCTTAAGTTTGCTAAGCCCTCTGGCCCAGCTGAAGGACTTTAAGCCCTCCCCACCAACTTTTTTCTTTTTTTTCTTTTTTTAATTTATTTATTTGTCAGAGAGAGAGAGAGAGAGAGAGAGAGAGAGAGAGGGAGAATGAGCAAGCACAGGCAGACAGAGTGGCAGGCAGAGGCAGAGGAGAAGCAGGCTCCCCGCCGAGCAAAGAGCCCGATGTGGGACAGGACGCTGGGATCATGACCTGAGCCGAAGGCAGCCACTTAACCAACTGAGCCACCCAGGCGTCCCAACTTTTTTCTTTTTTACACAAAATTAAAAGAGGGGCCAAAGTTGAAAAGGGACCTCAAGGATCACTGGACCTACCCCTTGTTTTACATATGAAGAAGCTGAGTCTGGGGTGTCTCAGCCAAGAGGAAGGAGGAGATGTGCAGTAGAGGTCATGTCTGCTGACTTAGGAAACTAGCTATACTGCCTGATCTGAGAGTGAAGATGGCCTCTGCTGTTGGAAGGGTCGGGTAGGGTTTCCCGGACCCTGCCCCCAGCTCTGCCATTTTGTTCACGTGGCTCTTGGTGCTACCTCCTCATTTCTCCTTACGAGACCTTTGACAATCAGTTGCCTATACATTAAACTTGAAGAAACCAATGAGAATAATTTATGTCCTCTAGATCACGTAGTTAGATATGGGAAACATTTGCTACAACATAGGAACCTTTTTAAAAAAAAAAAAAGTGGGGTAGGGGTGTGGTCTGTTTACCAATCTTAGTCTTTTATCTGCCCCTAATGCCAGTGACCTTGAACAATTCCCTTCTGTCTGGATTACAGATTTTCTAAGCAAGGGGCCTAGAGTAGATGGTTTTTACAATTTTTTTTTCTGACATAGAAATGTATATAGAAATGTATATCTATCTAGGGGCGCCTGGGTGGCTCAGTGGGTTAAAGCCTCTGCCTTCGGCTCAGGTCATGATCCCAGGGTCCTGGGATCGAGCCCCACATCAGGCTCTCTGCTCAGCGGGGAGCCTGCTTCCTCCTCTCTCTATGCCTGCCTCTCTGACCTACTTGTGATCTCTGTCTGTCAAATAAATAAATAAATAAATAAATAAATAAATAAATAAATAAGAAAGAAATGTATATCTAACTTGTTTGTGTGGCCCTTCACTAGTCTTGATTGGAGACCTAAACTCCACCTGCAGGCCCCACCTTGTATCCCGGTCTCTACCTAAGAAAGGAAGAGGTCCAGAATTCTTCAGCGAGAACAGATGCCTTGCAAGTGCTTTGTTTTGTTTCTTTGTGTGTTAAGCTTTTCATCTCTGTTGAAGGAGATGGTGGAAGCATAGAGGAAAAGGGAACAAATGAATTGGTAATTCCTGCCATCTGAAAGGCTTCCAGGTCCACTAGACCTGTTGGGAACAAAAGCACGGAAGCTCTTAAAATCTAGTCAACCTGTTGCCAGCTCAACATGTGGACTTAAAGGATTTTGTAGATTTAGAATTTGGTATTAACATAGTTTCGTAAAGTAATTTCCTGACCTTTTCACCATGGTTTTCTTTACGGTGGACAGTGGGGGAGTGGCAGGTAAAAAATGGGAAATGTGACCTGGACTGCTTGAGAAGCTGACTTTTTAGTACCATTATCAGCATCTTCTAGGTTTAGTGTTGACCTCCATTTAGAATCGTGTAGCTCTATAAATTTTCTCTCTCGTCTTCTTTATGAAAGTCTTCGGTTGTTGAGAAAAGTTGAAAGAAGTATACAGTCAACACTCACTAGCTCCTGTCTCCAACTACCATTTTACTGTTTCTGCTTTATCGCCCGGGTATCTGTGTGTCCATCCCACTCTCCATCCAGGAAACCGGGTTATGTTTATGTATTTCAAAGTCGGTGCAGATATTAGTGCTTTTTTTTTTTTTTAAGATTTTATTTATTTAACAGAGAGAGAGATCACAAGTAGGCATGGAGGCAGGCAGAGAGAGAGATGGGGAAGCAGGCTCCCCGCTGAGCAGAGAGCATGATGAGGGGCTCGATCCCAGGACCCTGAGATCATGACCCGAGCCGAAGGCAGAGGCTTAACCCACTGAGCCACTCAGGTGCCCTTATATTAGTGTTTTTCTCCCTAAAAACATCTCGGCATGTGGGATCATTAGGTACTCTCTCCCTTTGTTTTCTCCAATTCAGTGAGAAAGAAAGCAAAGATCTTCTGAGAAAGTCAGACTTGGAAGTTCAAGGGCTGCAATTTAAAGACCTGAATTGGAGATTATTAACTTTAAACAGCTCCCTTTGCCATTTGTGTTTTGAAGTACCAGTTTTTCTATTACATGTATACTTTAATGTGGTGAGAGTTAATTTTCTTTAGTAATCTAACATTTCCATTAGCTGGTCCTTGGGGGTTTAAATGTGGATCGTAAATACCATTTTTGAAAGGGTGTGTAAAACAGAGGGAAAGTCAAAGAAAATTACTGCTTTCGGAGTAAAAAGTAGGAGAAGAAGAAAGGGTTCTTCAGGGGTGGGTTATTTTGTTTGTTTTAAGTTGGTAATCCTTTGATCTTGATTAATTATGAACTCCACTGAACTCCAGGCTCAGCAAAGCAGCCGACAATAAAAGCAAAATCATAAACCTGGATTCAGACTTCGGCCTCTCTCCTCCCAGGCCTCCCTCACCCCCACTTCCCACTGTGTGATCACCCTGCAACTCAGCCCTTCAGGATAGAACCATTCCAGTCTGTGAGAAGTAGATTCATTCTCTTTCAGTTTCAATAAAAAAATTTTTTTAAAGCAGTTTAGCCATGTCCAAGTTGTACTGCTCTGGGGATTTTTGACAAAAGCTCAGAAATCTTCAATAGATGCCTTGAATGTTAATAAACTATTGTGATAAAAATCTTACCCTCATTTACTAAAATGGTTTGTCCATGCCTAAAATTCCCATGTTAACGTCGAGAGAATCTGTGCAGAATAGGGGGGATAGAATTAACATTAAAATAAAGCACACGTGTATACATGTATATGTTTATCTTGTTTCTTCAGTAACTAGCTACGGCAGAAACGATTCCTTCGTACACATTAAAGGGACAAGGAGCGGAGGCAGACTGCTGATGTGTCCAGTTGGGTTTGGAAGCCTTGTTTGGTATAGATTTGCCTTGAAAGCAAGAGTCTGAATGTGAGTTACCCCCTTGTGCTAGTGTAATCCTCACATGTGACAGGGCAGAGAATCACTCGATGCTGGGTTTTACAAAAGCTTTTCCAAAAAATTTTTATAACTTTGTTGAATGCAGTTGAATTATAATCTTTTAAAAATTTAAAAATCGTATTATACTTTACTTTTTTGTTGTTGTTGGAGTTTAATTTCCTTGAAACCGGTGTTTTAAGACTCAGATGATTTAAAATGTATTTCACAGGGGTGCCTGGGTGGCTCAGTGGGTTAAAGCCTCTGCCTTCAGCTCAGGTCATGGTCCCAGGGTCCTGGGATCGAGCCCCTCATCATGCTCTCTGCTCAGCAGGGAGCCTGCTTCCCCCTCCCCCTCTGCCTGCCTCTCTGCCTACTTGTGATCTCTCTCTCTCTCTCTCTCTCTCTGTCAAATAAATAAATAAATAAAAATCTTTTTAAAAATGTATTTCACAGCCTGCTATTAAGGTAGTTAATTATCCACTGTATGGACACTTGATGGATAAGGATACAGAGGTTCCAAGTGGTTGACCAGGAATCCCAGCTAGGATTTAATGGCTCATGTCCAGGGATCTCCAGTTCCCTAATTTCCCCCAGGGTGGAAATTAGGATTTCTGCTATTAATAGGGATTAGAGCAAATAGTTTTCAAATTTCAAGAAAAATGATTACTTTCTTCACTGATTATGTATCCGCCCCCTTCCTCCAATAAACTACCAGACCTGCCCTGCCCCATTGCTTCAGGCTTGACCTTAGCAGGGCCTTTCTTCTAGCTGTATGCATTACTCACCTCAAGAGGGACTTGCTCAGAAAAGTTATGTTGACATAGGGAGAATTGCCAAAGAGCCATTTAAAAAAATCTGTCTTGGATACAACTTCTAAAATTGCCTTTTCGGGTGCTGAAGTTAAGATTTAATTCAAATACTATATTGTCCCAGCTCAAAACAGCCCAGTACTATGATTTTAAGTTGTCTATTAGCAGAACAGCCCTCATGCCTTACCTTTTTTTTTTTTTTAAGAGATTTTATTTATTTATTTGACAGATCACAAATAGGCAGAGAGGCAGGCAGAGGGGGGGTGGGAAGCAGGCTCCCCACCAAGCAGGGAGCCTGATGGGGGGCTCGATCCCAGAACCCTGAGATCATGACCTGAGCTGAAAGCAGAGGCTTAATCCACTGAGCCACCCAGGTGCCCCCCTCATGCCTTATCTTAATCATGCCCCCATTGTCAGCGACTCCTCATCACGGATATTAGATATTTAATATTCTTGTGGCTGCTGAATTTAAATGTTGGTAGGAAAAGTCTTGTTGTTTAAAAAAAAACCCAAAAACTAACAGCTCTGTGTCCAAGACATGTGATATATTACATAAATAAAATAAAAAAATCTCTACAGAAGGGAAAAAAAAACCCAAGAGCAGTAGAAGTAGAATCCAGCTGAAATACTCTTTTCTCTTGTGGAGGATTCATGCGTGTTCAAGCTACAGGCGATAGAAGTCAGAGGTGAAATGAAAAATTTCATTTTGAGCACAGTACAGTGGAGTGAGTTTAATATCACTCTGTAAACCTTGCTGAGAAGGAAACTCTGGTAATTGCTAGCACGTCCACACACCGCTGTGGGCGTCCCCCTAGAATCAGGGCTCTCGCTGAGGTGGGGGAGCAGAGGCTCAGACAGCCTTGGCCGGCTATCATGTCACTGGCCTGGCAAAACTGTCCACAGTGCTCCGAGGGCAGTGCTCCCAGGCTACAAGGATGTCAGAGGACCCCCGAGGGCCTCTGGTATTTCCTCAACTATTTCCTCAAAGGCCTTGTTAAACCACTGTAAAGCTTGTGAGTCTAATGTCCAGTCTTGATCTTTGTTCCTTTTTGTCTTTGCTTCATTTCCTTTTCTTGGCCATTATGGGTCATAGGACACAGCAGCCAAGAAAGAGGGAGCAGAGTGGTGAGTGGCACAATGTCTGGTACCCTCCATTTGGCCAGCCCCGCAGAACGTCCATGCCTGAGAACATGCCCAGGGCAGGTGCCTTGGCCCCATGTGAGAGAGAATGTGCCAGAATGTTCAGTGCACGTGCTGCTGTGGCTCTTAGGTCCGGAAGGTGTAAATTAGCACTTGAGATTAGAAAGCATGTCTGTTTCCCAGTTACATTGTAACTTGAAGATATTATAGAGGCATGTAGCGAGCCAGATCGGCCCTCTGTATTAAATAAGGTATGGGTCTTTATTTTGAATCATAGAATCACTAGCTTATAAACTATGAGTTGGTGGTAGTTTTTCTAGGGGAATATTTTTGTATTAAGATTTCAGTAGGAAAATAAAAACAGTAGTGGCCGTATCTAATTGACTTGTGAGGTTTGGTTTTTAAATTACTAAATGTAATAATCATTCCTATTTCAGAAACCCAGTCTTGTTGACAGTGTCCTTCACAATAAATGGAGAAAGCAGCCCTTTCTATTATGTGCTGTAGAAAATGGTGTGTGGGTGAGTGGGTCTATTTATATGCCTCAGTGTAGCTAGGTAGCGTAACAACAAAGATGCTGGGTTTATATGTGGCATTTGAGGATGAGAATGGACATCCCTTGGGTGAGGGGAGGACTCGGACATGGAGGGCTCTAGTGACCTTGCAGTACAGCAGAACACACTGCCTTATGATGCAAGACAGAACTGGGGATTCCTAAGACATTTTCTCATACCCTCACTCATGGATTCTGAGCCCAGCACACAATAAAAGGAGAACCTATTCACACTCCTGGGGCTCCCACAGGACCCCAGGCTTTGAGCTGTATTGGTTCCTGGGTGAAGTCATTGTAAGACAAGTACCCCCTAACTACCACAATCATCTTTTGGGTACCATGTGTATGTATTAGGGTTCCATTCCTGGAAACTCGTTACATACCATTTTTAAAGTACCTAAATTGACCTTAAAGATAGAGCCTAGAACAGCTCTGTTGTAACCCTCTGGGGGGAATTACTCTGCAAAGGCCAGGTGAGCTGGGGTGTCTCAGAAAAGCAGCAACACAACAAAGATTTCCTTCTCAGTACATCCAGGCATGCACAGATGGCTTTGACACCATGAGTTCAAAATCATGGTGTTAGTACCTGTTCAAGTACATGGATTCTTCTACTAGCGGATACTGGGGTAGGGCAGTCCCCAGTATGACTGACTCTCCATCAAGTGTACTGTATGGCTAATTTCACAATGTTCAGTAACTGTAGGGAAGGCTCTTTCTTAAGTGATCTTAGCCTACTTTTCAGCTTTCCCAACTCCAGTATCCTGCAAACCAGTTCTCTTTATGACGCAAACAGTTAAGATTCAGAAAATTTCCTTCTATGCTTCATAGTGCCTGCTTATCAGCCTTTGAGAGGAAAGCTGGTGCCTTTTGCCAAACTTGGCTGCTGCCAGATCCAGCATCTTCAGTGGGCTTTTCTTGCCACTGTTTTCTATTCTATGATGGCCTAACTGTACACACTACACATTTTGTTGACATTAAGTGGGCAGAGCCAGTGTCCTACCGTTAGTGGCTGGTACAGAGCTGAAAATCATGGCACCACCATGCATAGAACCACATCATGTAGAAAATTCCCTTGCCTATAATTTTGGAGTACAGACATTTTTAAGACCAGAGCAGTCCACTTTTTAAAAATTGAGTAGTTGATACTTAACAAAATAACCACTCATGGAACAACCACCTGCTTAAATAGAATCTGACCATTGTCTGGCTTCAGCACACATGCCATACTTTGTATACACGTATCATCAATGGAATCAAAGAGACCTTGTAAGTCTATAGGCACAAGGATGACTGGGGGTAGGTTGTGGGATATGACAACAGTAAAGATGTGCCCGTGTTATATTTGGGCTCAGCTGGTGGCTGTGCCCAGTAGAAGAAGGAGGCTAAGAGGCCAGGATCTTGGCTAATCCCTCTCAAGTTCTGGTGAAGCACAGAAGGGTGGAAAAGAGAGCAGGAAGGAAGGAAGCAGTGATGTTTTGCAGAATGGAGAGATACAGGAGCCTTGTGATAGATGAGGGAGCCGGAAAGTTTGTGTGGGGGGAGTAAAAGTTCCAGTCTCCATCCCGAGCCAAGGGGGGAAGGACAGGAGCACAGGACCAGTTCACAGATGGCAGATGGAATTATTTTCCTCTACAGGTGTGCCTGAAACGGAGGCTCAAACCAGGTCTTTATAAATCCGATTTGCATTGGTAATTGCTGCAGGTCCGTTTGGGATTTTCTTCTGTTGTCGAGGCCCTGACAGCCTCCCTGCTTCTCTGGTCTCTGCAAGCTGGAAAAGGCCCAAAGGCCTAGAAACACACTTCTTAGTGGCCAGGGGAGCTGGTCTTTAAAAAAGGACCTGTTTTGTCATCAAAATCAGACATTCAGCAAAAATAATGATGGCTACAACTTACCAAACTTCTCCCTAATAAGCACTTGACCTCTGGTGCAGCTTTTAACCCTCAGGACATTCCAGCAGGGTCAATCCTCTGTCTGTGTCTAGATCCTCTGTCTGTGTCTTGTGCAGACGAGGACATCTGAAGCTCCACAAGAGGATTCTTCAGCTACTGGGGTCAGGGCGCTGCCAAGCCTGTCCGGCTCTGAATGACACTTCCAGACGGTGCTGCCTCATCACCATTTCCTACAGTCCCTTTGTTTACCTTGTTTACTTCTGTAACGTGGTCCAGACAGGGCTTGCTTTGAATCTGGAAGAGAGCTTAGAACATAAAAGCCAAAGATCCAAACCCTGCCATGCTCCTCTGGAATCAGTACCCCCATATAAGAATCCGGTTTTGAAATTGTTCTTACCCTGCCTCCCCATCCTGCCCTAGGATGTCCCCTCCCTCTTTTGCACTTTCAGTGATCACAGAACAAGTCTTACTTTTACAGATAAGGCCCCACGTTTGGAATGCAAAGCTTTTTCCATAAAGAAACCACGTTTCAGTGGCAGAGCTCCAGTTCGATTCACGGAAGCCTCTTTTGCTCATAATGCACTGAAAGGATAGGATATGATTTGATATCATGGTAGTGGTAGTCAGATCCCATATGTAATGACACTGAGTCTTTGGGACAGTTTAGCTCCAGCTCAGACACTAGAGCTCCATCCAGTTGGTGTTTGGATCTACAGGTGGAACTTCACCGGGTCCCTGACGAGTTATACCAGGTTAGCACTTGCTGTTTCCAGAAGCATTTTTTAAAGTTTTGTTATTTTTTTACAATAATAGCATTTTTTGAATTTCTTCTGAAGCATACCAGCACCATTTTCCTTACGCAGATGAAAAAAACTAATCTGCCCTTGTCCTTCCTGTCCTATCCTCCCCCAAACAAACCCAACATCTGGCTTAAACATGTTGTTTAATTCTTTCCAGAAAGAGACAGAGGGAAGGTGGGAAGGGAGTTTTCCTCCTATATACCTTTCTGTTCTGGGTGGGGTGACGTGCCTGAGTAACATAAATACACCACAGATAGGAAGCAGTTGGCCTCTGGCCATGCAGCTGGATTATCCAGACAGCCTTCACAGTTTTCAGTGCAACACTTTATCCCCCTGCCTGGTGTCAAATAGCCAGATGCCTCGGTAAATGCTGGCTTGTTGGGGTTGTGGCCAGATGAGATGGGGCGGGGGGTTCTGTTCCCCCGGCCCCCAACACACACACCCCATCACAGAGGAGTCAGCGCTCTTGGGAAGAGACATAGGAGGAATTAGGACAAGCAAAGACCAAAATTAGCAGCCCCTGTAGTCTAGAAGCCAAGAGGTGGGGTATTTTTTTTAAAACGCCAGTGTCTGAATACCTTTTGGAAGTTAAGTTTATGGCACCAACATAAGTCATGAAAACTTCCCTTTTTCATGTCTACTTACTCCCCTCAAAGGAGGGGAGAACAGCAGACAGCTGCAGCACATAAAAAGTAAAAAGCTCGTTCTAACAAGAGTTGTGTAGTTTCAGTTACTCACCTTGGCCATTTCCTATGGGGATGAACCCTTCGTACACTCACAGAAGATCTGAGAAAGCTGAGTGTTTCATGATAGAGAGTTACAAATCCTGAGGACCCTTAGATTTTTCTATAATGAATGGGACATGGTGAGGGTTGGGGGGGAGTATATTCTCAACTTGTTTGTATGTAACTAATGTAAACAAATGTTACCAAATGTTCCTAATCTCTGTGATCTAAAGGAATATGTTTTTGAATCATGAGATGAATGGATTAATGATAGAAACCATGTGATTATTACATTTAGTTTTCTTTTTTTTTTTTCCCATTTAGTTTTCTTATTAATGAAATGTTTATCCTGTGTCAGCTACACTCTTGTGGCTCATAAGCAAATGAGTACTGAATGCTTTATTTTTTTCTCAGATTTTGTGAGCTACAAATAACTTTATTAAAACCTTTCTATAAATTTCATGCATGTAACCCATTCATTCCACAGCATACCATGTATAAAACAGTGCTATAGGTTCTAGGATGTAGCAGTGAATAAAAAGGGCAAAGGCCCTGGTTCTGTGGAATTTACAATCTAGTTGGGAAAAGTGGGCAAACAAATAGGGCAAATGTTGTTTTAGTAGCATGTAGAAAGATAAAGAAGGATGAGAAGATTTAAGAGGATTGGCAGGTACTACTTTATGTAAAGTAGACAGAGAGTCTTCTCTGATGAAATAACCCTGGGCAGAGACCTGAAGGAAATAAAGAAATGAGCTGTTAGTGTGGAGGAAGGAGGAGGTTATAGCAAGTGCAAAGGCCCTGAGGTCATAGTGTGCTTGATATGGAGGACAGGGGCAATGGGACTGAAGTAGAATGAGCAAGGAGGAGAATGATAAGAGCTTGAGTTTCATTTTTACTCAGAGTAACATAGGAAACTCATTGGATGGCTTGTTTGAGTAGAATCATAATCTGACTCACCTTTCTATTTTCTTAGAAAGTTGGGCGGGTGTGGAAGTAGGAAGTCCAGTTAGGAGGCGGTTGCAGTAGTCTGAGAGGTGATGTCAGCCAGGATCAGGGCAGTGACAACGGAGGTGGTAAAAAGTGGATTCTGGCTATATTTTGAAGGGAGATCCAGTTGGATAAAAAAGGTATTGAGAATTAAGAGTTCAGTCTGAAACATGTTAATTGAGATACCTACCAGAAACCTAAAGAGAGAAATCACATAGGCAATTGATTTTACGGATCTGAACCTTGGGAAAATAGTCTGGGTAGACATGTGAATTTGGGCACTGTTAGCACCTAGAAGAATTTTAAGTGGAGTTGCTGACCCTGGCTTGAGTTATGGATGGTTTAGCCATAGTTAAGGGAGGAGAGGCAGAGAGAACTGGTACAGAGTCATAGGCATGCTAGTGGGCACGGGTGCAAGGTCCCTTCTGACTTTCCTATCTTCCCAGAGAAATTAAAGCAAACTCATCCATCATTTGAGAGGGACAGGGTAGGTGGACCCATGAAATAATCCTCTTGGGAACAGATCAGGGAAATGGAGCAGCCTGCTCCCATATGAGATTAGTGACTTTAAAACTAGACCTATGAACAAAGTCCTACTCAACAGCCTGGGCTGGGCATGAAGTTAAGGAGGTGGTAGAATTCCACCAGGGTTGGGGTTTCACCAGGTATTACAGTGGAGAAAGAGAGGGCAGCATGTTATGTTTTTGTACAAAAACCTGTTGCCGTAGACTATGGAACTTAAGTCGAGTAGTGAATCAAGTGAGAACATGAAGGGGAGAGGGGAGGGGGTCAGAGTGATAGACGGTGGGTCCCAGTGGGGTGAAGACTTGGAGGAATGTGGAGGGAGTGAGCTGCAAAGATGGGAAGTGGCAGCTGGAGAGCAGGCTGCCTAAAATTGAGGTTAAGGAGGTGGTGCAGATATCGGTAATGACAAGGCCAGGGTATGACCTAGGCCAGGATACCTAAGGTTGGATGTAAGACAAGGGCATTGGGGAAGAGTTCCAGAAACTGAGAGGCCAAGGAATTGTACAGATCGTCTGTGTGAATAAGGAGATTATCAAGAATCACAGCAGGGATCATTTTAAGAGATGGAGAACAGTGGGCCCATTTGCCACTGTCTTCCAGGAATGAGGGAAGGGTGCGTCCCAGAGGTCTGTAGTAGATTGAAGAGGAGGGTGGTGGCAGCATGTTCAGACTTGGGAAACCCGAGAAACCAGGAGCGAGAGAAAGCGGCCGGGTGTCAGTGGGCCCCGGAAGCCCAGCCCCAGAGCACATTTCCATGTAGGTTCAGAAAGTGAAAGGAACTTCTGGGAGGGCCCTGGAGCAGTCAAAATCATTGAGACAGAAAGTTAGAAGGGTGATTGCAGGGGCTGGGCAGAGGGGAGAGCGGTGAGGGGGTTTAGTGTTTCACGGTATGGAGTTGTGGCCTAGGAATATGAAAAAAAAAAGTCCTGGAGATAGGTGGTGGGAACAGTTGTAGAGCCGTGGTCGCGTAGTTCATGGCAAAGAATTGTACAGTTAAAATAGTATGTGTTACTACGTATTTTACCGTTTTCAAAATGAAAGGAATGATCTGAAGAAGGGATGTGGAAATAAGAGGGAGCGGGTGGGGGGGTAGTAGATATTGAGCCACAGGGAGTCATGGGAAATCCGGGTGAGTGCGGTGGGCAGGGGTGGAGGGCAGAGGGACGGTGTCTAAATGATCTCTGGTGGACTGGAGACAGCAGTGGCCAGGCTCTGGCTGGCGTTGGGGGTAGGGGGGTGGTGTCTTCCCTGAGTCCCAAGGAAAGGGGGAGGGTCTGTGTTACTCTACATCTTTGTTTCTCTAGAATCTGGCACAGTGCCTGGCATGTAGAAGATGTGAATATATGTTTCAATGAGTAAAAAATGAATTCTATCCAAAGAAAGAAAACAGCAAATGAGAATTTAAATGGCCTTGCTGAAAAACCCAAATACGTTTCCCCAAAAGCAATGAAGAATGAAAAGAACTAGAGTTGGTCTCTGGAGAAGAAAGAGGATTTTTGGCAAATGTGCAAAAGAACTTATTGAGAAATTGAAGTTTAGACTGGAAAAAATAAAATCATAAACAGAAGGCTACACATGTGTAAAGGGTATTGGAACTGGAATCTTTTCCCACCTCGATACATGATTGCATGGCGAATTTGCAATTTGGAAAGGAATTATCCTGTTCTTGTGCTAAGTCAGAAGATGATTAGCTTTAGAAAATGTTAAGCCTAAGTCATTCATTGTAAACTAAGTTTTTAAGGGTTGAAACTGTAATATCCTCTTAAGTTCATAGGTTTGTCTTTCTTACTTGGCGATAATAAATTGCAGCAATTAGCTCATTCATCTTGTTATTAAAACTTACACCCAGAAACTAGAGTGTTAATGCCTATATACATCTCCAGAGACTCAAAAATATTTTTAAATTACTGGGTGTCTTTTTAAAAATATACTTTTACAGTATATTTAGTTTAAGTGGGTTTTTTTGTCGACTCTCCCCCCCCCGCCCCGCCCGCCCAAATTTGAGAAAGGCCACATTTTAAGGCTGCCACCAGGCATCGATTTTTCTTTTGATGAGTCCAGAACAGTGCCGGCTGGTGTTCATCTTGTATTGGGAAACGTGTCCTGCAGCTACCAGACCATTGTCATGCCCCATTCTTCTTGTTGTCGTTTTAGTGACAGCTATATTGTGCGTGTCAAGGCTGTGGTTATGACCAGAGATGACTCCAGCGGGGGATGGTTCCCACAGGAAGGAGGCGGGATCAGTCGCGTGGGGGTCTGTAAGGTCATGCACCCCGAAGGCAATGGACGAAGCGGCTTTCTCATCCATGGTGAACGCCAGAAGGACAAACTGGTAATAGCAGACACGCAACACACGGTTAAATCAGCGACAACCAATTTCTTTATTGTTTCATCGCAAGCCCTCTTCTCATAGGTTTGGTGGTGGTTGTTGCTGTTGTTGTTGTTGTTGTTGTTGTTCCCTCCCCTTATTTCTCTGACTTCAAACTATTGTGAAAGCTTCAGAAGTTAGACCTCTGGAGCTGATGCCACATGCAGAACGTCACCCTGGCTTCCCAGCGAAGGCACTTCTCCCACACACCAGCCACCGCAGGTGCTTAGAAGTCGTGTGCTTGGCTGTCTTGTTGGCGTCTTTGCTTAACTGAGCTGGCTTTCTGTCACTGTAACAAGATCTTCAAAACAAAAGTGTGTTCTCTGTTATGAATCACACAGTAGTAAGCTGTGGGGTCGGGCTTTTTTTTTTAATAATGTAGGGTTTGTTCATGAAGCAAGATTTGGATGGTAAAAAGTCAAATGCGAAGGCAGAATGTCACCTGACATGTGGTTACTTGTAACTGCTTTTCATCTAAAAGATAGTGTAGCTTTTGTTTCAGACACTAATGAAAAAAAAAAAAACCTGTTTGGAAAAAGTAGTGGTATCACAAGCATGCTTATTAAATATGTATTTTGGAGAGTGATTATTATTCTTTCACAAGTGGAGCATTTGTAGTTCATCACATACAGTTCCATGAAGGACCTTGGATGTCCAGTTCTGAGTTAGGAAGGAATCTATGATACGGAGGAAAATTGAATGTTCCAACCTGTTTTTAATTAGTGGCTTTGAACCTGGAAGAACATTGCTCCTATCTGTCCTATTTGATCATGGAGTATATACTCAAAAGCCATCTGTTGCTTCAAAATGTGCAGGATCGTATGGGATCTCAACAGAGAACATACAAAGACACCACAGGGAATGTCAGTGTTACATTTGAGATGCTAACAGCAAGTGTGTCTGTTGAGTTCTATGAGTTAAATGTACAAATTTAATCTTCTTTTGCAACCACTTCTTACTGTTTAAAAAAAGTTACCAAACAGATAAGACAGAACAATTTGTAAATATTATATATAGATTAACAGAAATGCTATTTTCACACTTGATTCATTTCGAAAAATGCAGTGAATGAAAGTTTAAAGGGAGAACATAGCTCATTTTAAAAAGGGTGTCCATTCAGGAAATTCCCTACATATTAGTCCAATAATTAAAACATTCTTATTTACAAGATAATCACAATACAGGCAGTGTAACCACACTACCAATAAAAAGTAAAATAACTACCATTCAGCTGATGTCTGCCATGTGCTAAATAGAGTGCCTGTGTAATTATAACTGGAAAAAAAATGAAGATTCAGAAAGACTCCTTGTTCTCAGTGACCCATCTTGAGGGCCTGGAACTAGTATTTGATACCCTGTCACTCTGACCCTAAAACTGAGCCAAAGTCACATGTGTGCAACTGCCCTTAGCCCTTAACCCACAGGTGTGTATTTTTATTTTTTCATAGCTCCTATCATCGAAGCTTGTCAACAGTGTTGCATCTCATTTGCCTCGCCTTAACATTCTCATAAGAAATTTTTCCAAGTGCTGGTATCAGGTTGATGTAACATTGTTTATTTGATCTCCTTAGGGTTAATTATAAATATTAAGGTACTTTCCCACCCTCCCCCACCACCTCATATGACCTACTTACATTTTTCACACTTACTATTTTCTTGGAATAATTTCGGGGGTCAAATTTTTATGACTTTGGGTTCGTTTTTTTTTTTAAGATTTTATTTCTTTATTTGACAGAGAGAGATCACAGTAGACAGAGAGGCAGGCAGAGAGAGAGAGGGAAGCAGGCTCCCTGCTGAGCAGAGAGCTGGATGCGGGACTCGATCCCAGGACCCTGAGATCATGACCTGAGCCGAAGGCAGCGGCTTTAACCCACTGAGCCACCCAGGCACCCTGACTTTGGATTCTTATACAAAGAACTGCTACCAGTGTGTATGAGAATTCCCTTTAACACATGGTTGGGGGGGGTCATATATTTAAGTCTCTACCAGTTTGACAGAGTAACAGTGGTATCATGTTATTGAGTACTTAATGGTATCATTGTTTTTCTGTTTGTTAAGCAGCTATAACTGAATTATCTGTCAATGTCCTTTGCTTATTTATCTGTTGGGAGCCTTATTTTTCTCCTTGCTATGTGTGCCCTCTTATATAAGAAAGATGTTAGTCTTCATCTGCCTTACTTACTGCAAATATCCTTATAATTTGTTGCTTACCTTTTTATTTTAGTGTTCTTTTTCTAGCAAAAATTTTGATAGAATTTTTTTCACTTGTTCCCTTTTTATTTTTATTATTACTTTTGTGTTAGCATATTATCTTGCCTGAGCAGTTAAATCTTTTTAGATCTCTTTTTTTCTTGGTATTTTCATGGTCTGTCGTAGACTATGTCAACCTAACATTGCCTTTAGATTCTCTCATCCAGCCCCTTCATTTTAGAAATACATTTATAAACGTGTATCTTACCATGGACTTATACATAATAATTATAAACTTTTACCATTTTGGTCAGGGCCCTTTATGTAAAGAACCTCAGCTAAATTCCTGTAACATTCTGAAGGAGGAAGATACTTTTATCTCCACTTCCCAGTGGGGAAACTCAGTGCTCCAAGAAGTGATCCATTTCCTCCATCTAGGCACGTAGTCAGTAGCAGAGCCAGCATTGGAAACCATTTCACTGTGAGGCCAAAACCTGGTCCCCCCCACACTAACTCTGCCAGGTAATAGGGCAGTCCTGGTTGTGGACGAGCTTCTGTTATTTGTTGCTATTGCACAAGGATTGTGTGCCTCATCGTCTCTTCACCACCGCCCTATACCCCATTGTGTTTCTCAGTCACCCCGTTTCTCTTCCTGTCCCCTCTATATTCTCTGACTCTACACTTCTAGACTTTTGTATGCCCTCAAACTGAAATCATACACCCGTATACCCATTTGTGCTTCCCCATCTCTCCACCCCTCACACTCTGGGAAATTCTAGACTCTTCTCCTTGGTGGTATTTAACCCCAACCCCCCCTGCCCTGTCCCACAATACACACACACACACACACACCCTGTTTGGAGATGCGGTGACTCCTCCTTGGGCCTTCAAGCTTTCATAACACAGCACTCCTGCCCCACTGGAGGGTGTGGACCCGTGTAGGGATCCTGCAGATGGGGTAGGTTGTTGAAGGACCCCTTCTCGCAAGTGGTGGAATGGTGAGGAGAAGGTGGAGGTCATTTTTGGATGGATGGTATCAGAGTTCCTAGTATTCCAATTAGGACAAGAAATGCTTTTTCTCATAGAAAACTAGTGTTATCACTAGTTTTTCCAGTGTAGTACAGCTCCAGAATTTAGCACATTGGTTCTTGTTATTATTTGAATTATATGTTGAAGCCTGTGAATAGAGTTACCATTGTTTCCATGGGAAAAGTCTGTTCCAGACATTCAGTCAGAAATTGTTATTTAGATAATTTTTTTTTTAAGTTGGGGACGATGAAGTTTTCCTGAGAAATTATATGTAATGTAAAATGTCTCTGAGTTGAATCGTTTTAGATAAACTAGAGACGTTTACTCCTTAAATTTGGCAGGGCATTCATTTTAAGTGTACGTACTTTTTAACCTGTCAGTTTCATATTTAAACCCCATCCTGTAGTGATAGACTTGCACACAAAGATTTAAGGAAAGCAGTGGTTCTCAAACATTTTTGGTCTCAGGATTCCTTTACACTCTAAAAATATATTGAGGATTGCAAAAGGCTTTTCGTTTCGTGAGTTATAGCTACTTATTTTTACCATATTGGAAATTAAAACTGAAATTCAAAATTATTTATGACAAGTCACCATATGATATTTTCCCGAACAAAAATAATTGGAGAAAATAGAACCATTGCTTTATATTTTTGCAAATCTCTTTAATATCTGGCTTAATAGAAAAATAACTGGATTCTCTTATCTCCTCCTGCTTTCAAGCTGTTGCAGTTTGTTGTTTTGGTTGAAGTATATGGGGAGAATCCAGCTTCACACAGATAAGTAGTTCAAAAGGGGAAAAAAATATTAATAGACTTTTCAGGTAATTGTAGATGTACTTGTAACCCCACCAAAACTCAGCTTGTAGTAGTTTCTGAAATGTGCAATCCAAATCCACATGAATGAACTTTTCATACCCTGTTACATGAAAATCTGCTGGTTTATCTTTCACCTTGAGTGGACCTTTTACTCATTCCTAATTTTTTTTAACATCATGTCATTTGAAAAAGAATGGTTTACTGAGTTCAGCAGATCTTGCAGACATTGATACATTTAATTCTGCAGTGTCAAAAAAAAAATCACATTTCTTAACCTCACCACTAATATCATTAGAAAAGTTTAGTATTGGGAAGCTATCCAAAATTCTGATTTCACTGGAAAGTTTAGATTTTATTATTGGCAGCAAATACCTCCAGTTGTTTTCCTTGAAGTGACAGGCTCGCTGTGTTCATTTTCAAGAAAGTATCTGCCAAATCCTGGATCCGAATAACCATAGTTCATCTGCTGGTGGTTCTTTCAAGTGAGGCTGGTGATCCGTGGAAAAGGCAGTCCATTCAAGTCACAACTGAAACAGTTGCACGAGTACTTTTCCTTGAGACAGTCGTCATTCTCCCATATGCAGCAGAAGTGGACAGGCTTTGAGAGGTGCCCCTCCCTCTCCATCTGTGCATTTGTGCATTTGACATTTGACATGCATTCTGACATTTCTTCATATACTTTAGCCAGAGCAACGTAGGACAGTAGATTGAAGACAGAAGCAGATAGGAGAGCCCCGTTATATGCACATCCCACTGCAGCACACAGGATCAAAGCTGTGTGTTCAAGGGGCAAGACTTAATACTTGTTAACTGCTTCATCGAGGACAATCTGACATAAAACTGGCCTATGTGGCAGTGACGAAGCCAGTGATTTGTGTAGACGTTGGTGCCGCTGCACTGCCTCTATGCATGAACGGCACACGGCACCAAGGTTTTCCTCGCTGTGCCTTGCACACCCTCACCAGAAATGGCAACACAAGGAAAAGGCAAAAACTGCCTATGTGAACATTGTTTGTTTTTTATTTGTTTTTAAGATTTTATTTGTTCATTTGAGAGAGAGCAAGAGTGAATGAGAGAGCATGAGTGAGAGAGGAGATGCAGAGGCAGAGGAAGAAGGGGACTCGACTCCCCATGGAACAGGGAGCCAGACCCAGGGCTCAATCCCAGGATCCTGAGATCATGACCTAAGCCAAAGGCAGCTGCCTAACCAACAGGTGCCCCTATGTGAAAATTGTGTTGCCACCCTGGATCCCCTGAAGTGAGGAAGGAGTAAGTGGGAGGGCTCCCAAGAGCTCGCAGAACAAAATTCGAGAACACGTATAAAGATGTTCATGGCAGCACTGTCTCTAAAAGCGACTATCAGAAATCACCTGAACGCCCATCTGTGCAGAAAATGGCTGGGTAATTCTAATGTATCCGTACTGAGCCATGAAATGGAACTTCTTCCTTTCCTGTATCTGTCTCTAAGATGTGTTCTCAAGGAAAATAAAAGGCAAGTTGCAGAGCCAGTTATAGGTGTGGCCACATTTAAAAACACTCACCCAGAAGCTTAGGTGCGTATGTAAGGAAGCCGCAGGAAGGGACCTGGCTCTGTGTCCCCCATCCTGACAGCAGCTGACTCTGGAAGTGGAGAAGCATTGAGAGTGGGGAAGGACGGATGAGCCAGAGTGAATCCTTCATGTTTTTGTGTAGATTTACTTAATTCTTTGAAAATATGTATTTCTAGTATAGATTCTTTTAAAGCTTCCAATGAGAACATTTAATGACCTTTTTTTCTCCCCATGCATTTCATTTAAAAAGATAATCTGTTTAAAGCCTTTCTCAAGGTTTAAGTTAAGCCAGACTTCACTAGAGGGTTTATACCTGTGAAGATGAAAACACCTGAACTTTCTCATTGTTGTCATTAAGCCTAGATATGTACTGATGCTATTTTGTTTAACAGAACATAAAGAGATGGTACTGAGCCTTTTTCCCTCACTTATTTTAGGTGGCTGAACTTTTCTAAGAATTTTATAACTTCTCTAAGAAAACTTGCCACTGGGAGAATCTTAAACGTGGAAAACATTAACCAAAGACTAATTTTTTTCATCCTAAAAACATGGAGAGGGGCACCTGATGGTTCAGTCCGTAGAGCATGAGACTCTTGATCTCGGGGTCATGGGTTCAAACCCCTACGTTGGAGTAAAGTTGACTTTCAAAAAATATGGAGAAACTGGAAGTCTTTGTTTTTATAAGTAGTTTATTTTGAGGCTTTGAATTGAGACTATTAAATTCTAAAATAGATAACATTTGTTAGTTAAAGCCTTGGTTATTTGGATTTCCTCAATTTGGAATGGGGCTGGACTGACATTTAATCATTACACTATTCTTAGAGAAAAATGGCCATAATAAGCAATTTAATCATAAATAGAACTGTGCGAGGGGACCGTTGTCTTCTTTCAATACAATGGGATAAAGTGAACTGCTGGGGACCTCCATTTCAATTACCAGTGTGACTAGTACACTCCTCTGTTTAGTAAGTCAGAGACCATGTATTAGGCAGCACTTACTTTCTGTTTGCTTAGACACACTCTTGAAACTTCTATGCATTTAAAGTTGTTCTCTGATTTGAACTTACACTAATTTAGGCAGGGCTTTACTCTTGCCCTTCGCTTAGTCTAAAATTAATAAGATCTTATTTTGTTAAATGTGGAGCTTTGCCAGAACAAGGTGGAAGCTATTAAAACTTAGCAGAATGATCTTGGTATAGCTAATGAAGCCATAGGAATGAATATGGTCACTATTTTGGAGTTTTTCATGAATAAAGAATGATGGCAGTGCTGCTTTGATTGTATAATCTTAAATCCTGGTCTCTTTGTCACCAACAGCACTGTGCTGGCCATACCATTATTTTGTAATGCATCTTGGTCTTCTGCAGCCTGGTTAGGGGCACAGGGCTAATGCGCATGAAACTTAGAAAATACCGTGAAATCAAGTACCAAATTGTGAAGGTCACAGGAGGAATGGGAGTGAAAGTAGAATGTGATGGTGGGAATATCCTGGGAAATTAGTATGACCTTGTTAAGTTTCTCATTCAGTGTTTTCCAAGCACATTGGCGTCTGTGTTATTTCCATTTTAAAGATGAAAAGATCAAGGGTCTGAAACAATCAACTCCAAGTCACAGCTGAGTAAAAGGCACTTCTGGGACTAGATCACTAAAAACTTGGAGATTGTGTGCATAATCCAGATAAAAGTTTAATAGACTAGGGTGGGAGCAACTGAAATGAGGTGGATCTAGAAGATGTTGAAGTAAACATGGACCTGGTGGTTGATAATACAGGATAGAAGGAAAGCACCAGAGACAGACAACCACAGAGATTTTGAGCTGGGAGCATGAACAGGGAAGGGTTGGCATTGCTAGATATGGGAAATTGGCAGAAATTTCAGAACAGGTTAGTTAATTTTTTCAATATGTTGCATGTGAGGTCTCTGGGAAATAGCCATCAGGACAGAGGAGGGAAGGTTGAGAGCCATTAAAACAAAGGCCCTGACATAGTAGCAGTAAAGCTGAAACAGAGCAAAGCCCCAAAACCTGGGCCATCAGCATAGAAACCACCCTCACCCTACCCCCAGGGCCCCTTCCCCATCAGGGGCGGGAGGAATTAAAATGACTGAGAACCAGGATGGTTAAGTACAGTGAGTATCACCAAAGTCCAGCAGGGCAGGGTCAACAAAGAGCAATGGTCCATGAGGCAAGCAAAGGCTTCCTTTAAGATGGAGAGACTCATAGATAAAAGAAGGCAGGGACGGAGGGTTTTCATTAGTTACCATTAATGATGGATGTTTCCTGGTTGGGATTTTGGTAACCAGACACCATCCCGACTCCTTCACAAGTAACCAGCCTCTGTGTTTGAATCCTTCAGGTGGTATTGGAATGCTATGTAAGAAAGGACTTGGTCTACACCAAAGCCAACCCAACCTTTCATCATTGGAAGGTCGACAATAGGAAGTTTGGACTTACTTTCCAAAGCCCGGCTGATGCTCGAGCCTTTGACAGGGGAGTGAGGAAAGCAATCGAGGACCTTATAGAAGGTATCACGCCTTGTCACTGTGTTCTTAGGGGGACAGTGGGAATGTTCTGAGGCCTTTTTTATTCCAGTTGTTTGCCATCCTGTATTTGTGGTTTACCAAGTGACAATGCAGGGGAAAAGGAGATAGGTTTCAGAGTACAGGGTGATCCCAGTTGGTTTTTAGACTCTGCTCCGAAAAGGTAAGTTCTGGACTTCCATGTCAGTGACTTTCTGACAGAGTTCACCTTTCCCTGACTGTTGAAATGGCTTTGGTGTGATCCGTGTTGGCTTAGATATGGAGAGTGATTCTAATAGGCCCTGAAGGTGCCAGGCCATCCCACTGCCTTCCTGTAATGAGAGCCCAGGGTGTTTGCACGGAAAGGGAAGGGGATCTCCTGGAGCCCTGGTTGGAGTTAGGCCTTAAGTCTGTGGGTGAGTGGGTAGGAGACATTGGGTTGCATTTGACCATGACCTGGAAGGCTCTTGCGCATTCCATTCTCATAGGCTTTTCTAGAGTCCACACATGCAAACGCACAAGTTCTTGACACATTCAGTTATCCATTCGGAGAGTTAAAGGTGCCACAGCCCAGGCCCTGTTAGGAAAGAAAGAATCAAGCAAGGCATGTATAAGCCAAATTCAGATTTTGGGGAGATTGATTAATAAGAATGGGTTGCTGCATTTGTTTAAGAATTAAAGTGTTCTGAAGTCCTTTTCTTCTTTGTGGATTTGGGGGAGAGCAGAAAGCAAATCTTACTAAGAAAACTTGCTCAACGCTAGTAGTAGGACAATTCGAGCTAGAACATGAGTCTGTTCCTACAACCATGTGATGTCCAAAAAGATAGTAAACACCAGTGTTCACATTATGGGTCTGACCTAAGGTGGCAAATGTTTAAAATGTTATCATACATAGCTTTTAAATAATTACAAAGAAAATAGCTCTGATACTATTGATAGAATTATGCTGTATGTCCAAATAGTCACTGAAGCTGAACACAAATGTGACTTACAATTTTTTTCTGTGTATATTATCTACCTAGCTGTTTTCTGTCACATTTTCCTCAAACATCAGTTGACTAGAAATATTGAACTAGCTGAGGAAACTCCTGAAAGATCGGTAGTAATTGAGCAGAGGACTTTTTTTTTTTTTCCTCCTCTAATCCCTCATAGAAATTTAAACAGTTCTCATTCCTTTCTGTGCGCTTCTCTTAATTTCAGTTTTATGGAGTAGCAAAATATTTTCTAAATGCACATTTTTAAAGATCTAACCAAGAAAAGGAGATGGAGAAGAAATTTCCCTGTTGGTATACCTAGATCACTTATGCAGATTTAAATATGTTTTTCCTTTTGACCATTAACAGCATCTGTTAAGTTGGGCCACCCAGTATCGGGTACTGTTGGGGGAAAAGGAAGAAGTTCCGTGGATGTGCATACCAGAAGGAAGAAAGAGATAAACATGTAAATAAATCGAACTCTATGTGCCCAAATCATTCCATGATGGAATAAACTGGGTTTTCGGGCATGAGCCCAAATTTTGGCCTGCAGAAATGGAAACCTCACTGGTGCCCCAACATTGCGAGAGAAAACCTCTTTGCATGGGTGTCAGCTTAGAAGGCAGCTCCCCCAATCTGGGTTTTTTGAGTCTAGTGTCTGCATTTCAGAACAAGAGGTGACCACGCAAGCCATTTCATCAAACCCTCTTGTTGGCAGATGAAAAGATGGGGAAAGTAAGTCCAGTTTACAGGGAGATTGTGGTGGGCTCTGCCTGGGGTGCCACTGGCAGAGGCTGCCCGAGGTGCGCGTGCTTGCGAGCTGTGGGCAGCCCCCCCACCCATCCCCTCTGAGGTGCCGCTCTGGATGCTGCTTCTCTAGTCCCCCGGTCAGAAGTTTGAAGGATTGAAAACAAGAGTAGACAGATTTAATTTAGGGAACAACATCCTAGCTAGAGTCAGTTGAAGAGGAATAAATTAAAAACATTTAATTCCCAGGTTATATATTTCTATTATGACTCACATTCAAAAGAAATGGAATGTGGTTTTGTTAAAATATATTTTTTTAATGATTGACTTTGACTTATCATCTTTGGAAATGCATCTTATTACTTTTTTTTTTTTTTTTTTTTTTTAATCTTTTTAGGCTCAACCACATCATCTTCCACCATCCATAATGAAGCAGAGCTTGGCGATGATGACGTCTTCACAGTAAGCTCCCTTTGCCCTTTGCTTTCCAGATTAGTTGGTGAATAATCGGAGAGAGGCTCTGTTTAAGGGTGTAGGAGACACTTCACAGTCTGGCATTTGCTGTCGCCATTGGGATGCCATGAGGAAGAGCTGTCCCCGATCTGTCCAAGGTTCTCATGCAGTCTTCCCTCAGATCCAGGGTCACCGACCAGCTCTCTGGCTTGCCTGGGACTGTCCTAGTTTTAACACTAAGAGTCCCCCCTAGAGGGACGCCTGGGTGGCTCAGTTGGTTAAGCAGCTGCCTTCGGCTCAGGTCATGATCCCAGCGTCCTGGGATCGAGTCCCACATCGGGCTCCTTGCCCGGCAGGGAGCCTGCTTCTCCCTCTGCCTCTGCCTGCCACTGTCTGCCTGTGCTCACTCACTCTCTTTCCCTCTCTCTCTGACAAAATAAATTTAAAAAAAAAAAGAAAAAAAAAAAAGAGTCCCCCCTAGTCTGTAAGACACCTCAAGCCGGGGCAAACCGGGACACCTGGTCACCCTACTCAGAGTCTTGTGTTAACCCCTCCTTGGTATCCCGGGGAAAGTCAAAATAGCCTTTCTGAGGAGTAATTAAACATCTGATAAGAAAGGCCTGAAGGCTGAGTGGAGGTGAGGCCCACATATGCAAAGGGAGGAAAGGGCTTGGATAGTCTGGCACAGCTTGAGTTAATGGGATATAACTGGAGACCTAATGATTTCTCAGCTTGCTTCTGCACTGAAGTCCTGTGCTTCTAGAGGTTAATTAACAAATAGTCCATTGCAGGCCTGCGGTACGCTTAGTGCAGCGAGAAAGCTGTAGGGCAGCATTTTCAAACTCTTGGTCTTGACCCACAGTAAAAAATAGATTTACAGGGGCGCCTGGGTGGCTCAGTGGTTAAAACCTCTGCCTTCGGCTCTGGTCATGATCCCAGGGTCCTGGGATCGAGCCCCACATCGGGCTCTCTGCTCTGCGGGGAGCCTGCTTCCTCCTCTCTCTCTCTGCCTGCCTCTCTGCCTACTTGTGATCTCTGTCAAATAAATAAATAAAATCTTTATTTATTTTTTTTAAAGATTTTATTTATTTATTTGTCAGAGAGAGAGAGAGCGAGAGCGAGCACAGGCAGACAGAGTGGCAGGCAGAGGCAGAGGGAGAAGCAGGCTCCCTGCCGAGCAGGGAGCCCGATGTGCGACTCGATCCCAGGACGATGGGATCATGACCTGAGCTGAAGGCAGCCGCTTAACCAACTGAGCCACCCAGGCGCCCCATAAATAAAATCTTTAAAAAAAAACAACAAAACATTTATATTGTAACCTACGACACACATGCACATCTGTAGACACCTGAAACCAGATATTTCATGTTCTGCATTCTGATTTTTTTTTCTCTTCCATTTCATTTCCTTCCACTTTTTATTACAAGACTTTTAAAGCGCCGCAGGAAAATTAGAAGGACACAGTGAAAACCTAGATTCAGCAGCTGAAACATTTTTCCCCATTTGCTTTATCTGTACACATGTGTATGCACACACACACATGTGGTTTCGGTTTTGGTTTTGGCCAATCCAGTTGAAAGTAAGTCACCTCAGGGCTTTAATTCTATTAATACTTCAGCATGCATCTTCTAGAAATAAGGCATCCTCTTACACACTCTTAAAGCACAACATCATTACTATACCTAGAAAAATTAATAGGAATGTTGTAATAATCATCGGATAGTTGCCTACTAGTTCCTGACTTATCCCGAGGGTATCTTTCATTAGCTCTTTTTATTTCGTATTTTTAAATGTTGTCTGCAGCCCTTTAAACATGTTTCCCAGTGCGCTCATGAGAATACAGAGGTGTGTAAAGCGTGCCTCAAGCCCTCATGGAGATAACAGGATAGTTTGGATTGACCCGTGGAAGGGCCCTGACTGTGGAAAGTATCCTTGTCCAGGGTACTCTCCAGGCAGGGGCCTGGGGGTCAGAGAAGACCTCTGGGAGGGGAAGCTGACCTGTTTCTCAGTGGCCTCTGAACCCTGCTCGGGAGGGCGCTTCAAAGTTGGGCAGCACGCGCGAAGGCAGAAGCAGGGATGTGTGTGGCGGATCTCCTTGAGGGCTGTGGACCCCAGCCTGACGGAACCAGAGCATGCGTAGGTAGGGGTGTCAGGAAATGAATTCAGTTGTCTTTCCATTGAGCGCCTGGTGTGCTGGGACTCTGAACAGGCTTCCTATAGTGCTCGGAGCAGACCCTCTCAACAGTTGGCATGTTGCTTACATCTGTTCCTTTGTCACGTTTTTTCAAGACACAAACAACAGCAGGCGGGTTAAAAGGCGGCTTCCTGTGCTCCAGAGAGAAACTGTCTTTCACAGCTGCTTCCCAGGTAGCTGCCAGAAGTGATTTATAGAATCGTGAGAGGGCAGGAGGGAAGGGGGTGATGGAAGCCAGCATCCCTCCTGGTTTCATCCTCTAATCCACAGGGGCTCGACTTGCTGCGCTGGGGTGGTGCCGGGGTGGTGCCGGATGCCCGGGAGGAGGTGTGGAAACAGCAGGGCTGTTTCCAGACACTCAGCGGAGAAGGAGCTCCACGTAACTGCATTCCAGGCAGGCCCTGGTGTCTGTCTGCCTTCATTCCATTTGTTTACAAACAAGGGCCTATTAATAACCGCAGCTCCCTTCCCCAGGGCAGGCCTCATCTTCAGGCCTTTGACTATTAGGAACTCATCCCCCGGAATGCTGGGGAGGGGCTGGAGGGACGTCAGGGGCTTCCTCCCCGGGTAACTGAGCGCCCAAAAGCCGGAGCCCAGGACAGGAGCGGCGTGTTGACTCCTTAGAGTCTACAGCTTCCCAAAGCTTGTTGTATTCGCAAACTTTCACTGATAGGACAGATATTTAGAACTTGGAACTCATTTATTACAGATAGAGTATACATGGCAAGAAGACCTTCTAAACAACTTACGGATGGACCAGAACCATGAGGGCTTTCTGGGAGTAGAGCGTGTGTATGGGTCTAACCTGAGGAACTAGGAGGTTATCTTTGCCGCTAGAGCCAGGGGTTTCCCTCTGCTGCAGGGGATTCCTCGGCATAGAAGGAGCACAGGCCGTTGTGGACAGTATACTGATGTGTGTTCTCTGTTGGGAAATAAAGTCGGGGAAGAGAGACCCCGACTCCCCCTGGAGCCGTTGGGCGCTCACCAAGCATGGGCTGTCCCTGCTCACACTTCCCTGGCTCTCCTGCTTATCCCCCAAACCAGCTTGTCCTCCTGACTCCTCAGGATTGTGAAACCGTGCTGTAATTCCTCAGAGGAAAATTAATGTCCTGCTTGGCATGTGCATGAGTGCACACGTGTGTGCATACACATACGCATACATACCCTGCCTGTGCATCTGTGGCCACTTGCCAGTGCCGTTACCCTCTTGGGGTCCCCCTGCCTCTCCATTCCCTTCCACTGCTACCAGCAGAGACTCCCGATGAGTGACTGCTCTGATTTTCCGAGTTTGGGCTGTTGATTCATTCATGTATCCTATTTCTCCCTCCCATCAGTTACAGCTGTTTTGTCTCCTTTAAAATTCCAAAGCACTCTGTTGATGATTTCTGTCTTGCCATTTGTTTTTAAATTTTTTTCTGTTTTTCTGTTTTTAAATTTTTTATTTGCCGAACGAAGGAACCTTCATCTAATTAAAAGCAGGACATTTCACTGATATAGTCTCAGCGACCCTGTAAAGCTTTGCTCTAAAAGGTGCTCAATAAAACGGGTGGTCTGAACCCCAGATACAGGGGCTAACAATCATAGGTTTGCATATTTTATTCATTTGCCGTATTGTTATCCAGGGGGGAGCGATGCAAAGTTGGGTGATTTTGAGGGATGCTTGGTTCTTTTTCTAGCTGTGTTTTCTGCTGGGCTCCTAGCATTGTTGCTCACTGGAAGCTTTTGACTGCTCCTGTGGCTTCTTGCCCTCCCCCTTGCAACACAGTCTCATCCTGGCCCCCTCTACTCACGGGAACCTCAGTTATAGTGACTGGTGCAGGTGAACACAAATCCCTACGTGGCATGGCCTTGCCCTGCATTAAATATGCAGGTGAGACCTGAGACATTTGGTAAAATTTGGAAGGTGAGTAATGCAAAAAATACAAAGCAACGACAACAAAAAAGGTTAGCATTCTATTTAACAGGATTTTTTTTTGGCATTGCTAAGACCTGGCACACTCTTATTAATGCCCCTGACTGACCGCTTTTAGTTTCTTTCATTTCTGGGAGACTTTCATTTTGGGGGAGACTTAAAAAGGACAGAATGGAAAGACCCTCGAGTCTGTTCCTTCTGTTGTGCTTTTGTCTTGCAGAGAAGACATGTGCTTTGGCATATCTTGGAGGGGAGGCCCATCGTCAGCCTGAGATAGGAACAGTTTAGCTCCGTGAATAAGCTGATCTGGTTTGCTCCCCAACTTCGGGCTCACTTTCTCTGAGCTCCCTACAGTTGAGGACTCTGAGGCCAAAGGGTTCAGAGCCTATAGGAGAAGTAGGAAAAATGGGCCATATAGAACTAGAAGGGCTTTGGGTTTTATGGCCATTTAATGAAGAATTTTCCCTAGTCCATAAGGTTGGGTCCATTAAAGCCTAGTGGTTTATTTACTGCAGCCAAAGTCTACGATCACTTTTTAATTGTTATTAGAATCTTCATAGATAGACAAGGATAATTTTAATGTGGTCTTGGGAGAACGCAGCTGTAGGTACACATACTTCTAGAGCAGGCTAATCTAGAATCTGCAGTCAGGTGTTGTCGCTGCTTCAGCTGTCATTGTGCTGAGTGGCTGGATTCTGGCTCTAAAGCTTGGGGATTAGGGGAAATATTTGTCTATATATAATATATTTGTCTATATATAGTATAATATATATTATATATGATATATATAAATATATATATTTGTCTATATATATATAATCTGTCTATAGACAGATGCTTGGGGGTGTATGAAATAGCTTAAGTCTTCTTCTTCCATAATAAGAAGTCCTGAAATAATATCTAAATCTGCAAATCGGGAAACGGTTTTATATAACCACATGGCATTGGAAACAATGGAGAGAGGCACCAGAAGAAGGAACCACAAGAACTGGAAGAGTATTTTCTCTCTGGTGCTCGAGCATCGATGGGGAGAGGCAAAACTGCTGTTGGAGACAGGAAATGATACATGTGTGTTGATTTTTTTTAAAAGAAAGAGTGCCGGGGTTTTCTCGGAACAGGGCCAGGGGTTCAAGGGAGAAGGCGGAATGGAGAGACACCCTAGTCCTGGCAATCCTGGTCCCCCCCACATTGGGGGTTTAAAGACGTAAAAAGACACAGCACACGTTGAGGTCTGCGGCTGGAGGTGTGCGTCTTCCCGCTGTTTTCTCTGCCTGGTGCTAGGAAGCAGTGTGTCCACCATGCAGGTAATTAGCTGGAAATGTTTGGCTTGCGGGGAGGCAAGGTTAGCTGTAGACATGCCAGCTCCTTAGAATTACAGGTCTTAGAATTGGAAGGGATTTTGAGTTCCTATCACATGAGCCAGCCTGCTTCCTCTGGCAAATGAAATAGGATTCGCCTCCTTTTACAGCCGCAGCTGTGGAAGCGGCTGAGAGTCGACTGGGTGACTTACTGAGGATCCCAGGGCCAGTTCATAGTGGAGGAGCCGTGAACACCCTCTGCCAGCCCCTCCGGTCCACCACGGCTATTTTTCTCTTCCTCTATTGAATAATTATATTTATGATATTTCAGCTGTTCTATTTTTCCACCAACCACCAGACGCAGGCATTATATTTTGGGATTCCCTGGGACCCAAATTGGACAGGGGAGCAAAAAGAGGATAAATATATGAGCCATGCCCTGTGTGTCCCATTCATGGGACAGACTGGGAGCCTCCTGAGTGTTGCCGCCCAGAGGTCCTCAGAATAGCAAGTCAAAGCTTAACCAGAGGAAAGCCTCCCCTATATAAGGTCTTGATTTTTTTCCCCTACCTTCTAGGTTTTTACTCCCACCACCTGGGATTGTTTTCTGGTATTGTTTCTGGATTCTAGGGCGGTCCTCCTCAGCAGCCCTAAGTGCCTAAAGGCATCCATCCTGTGTAATGAGATCACTCCTCCCGTGCACCGAAAATGGGATTAACGTGTGTCCCCTCAGGAGCAATCCACGTCATTTTGCGTGGGTCTGAATTCTCGCCTAGAAGCCAGCAGAAGAAGGCTGGTATTTGGATTACGTTTGGCATTTCATCATACTTTAGACAGGTAGCCCTCCTTCACAGAGGAAAAATGTCCTGTCTTTTAGAACACCATCCGCTTCCAGCCATGTTTTGCCTAGACTGGAAAACTTGGTCCTTCCTCGTGCCCTATGCTTGAACCCTTGACATCCTGTTTACTACAAGCTGCATTTTATTACTTTCTGGCTATTCAGAGCAGTTGTCCCTAATGACATCCCAGGCACCGCCCAGCCACCCCAGGTGTTTTGTAAACCGTGGCTCTAGCAAGTGTTTGAAACCAAAGTACTGAGAAGCAATTTGTTTTGTCCTAGATGGGCTTTTGAGGGTTTGCAAGTTGTGCTTGTTTTCATTCCTGAGTTAAGGAGGAAAATGATGAGTTCATTGCATTTTGTAGTTACCAAGGCTTCATGGGGGGTGGGGGGAGAAGTACAGGATGCCACATTTCCCTTTTCTTGAAGTTTTTTCCACCTACTCCATCCCAACAGATGTTAAGACTGAAGGCAAATCTAATCCTGTAATGAGTGGGGTTCGATTACTGATCTTCTAAGTGGTGGGTGACCTCCGAGTGTGTGGAGTTTGGATACTAGGGAGAAGAGGCCTGCATTCCAGACTTGGTTCTGCTCGTAGTAAGCTCTGATGGCAGAATCTCGTGAAGGTGAATGTATGTCCTCCGAGCCTCTGTTTGCCACTCCTGGGGAGGGGAAGGAGAGGCGCCGTGGTGTGGGTCTGCCCCTGGCACGGGCCCTGGGTTTTCACGTATGTGACCGCAGGCAGGCCTCACAGCCACCCTGTGAGCCACATGGTGACACTTCTCTGTCTGCAGATAAAATCAGCGAGGCTCCCTACCCTGCCCACCCAGAATGCAAATTTCACATCTGCCTGCTGCCTTTCAGAGAGTTTTAAGAAAGGGAAATGTTTATTCCATAAGTTTCTACCTCTTAGATAAGCCAGATTCCCTTTGTTGCAAAGTAGCTTCCTAACCAGCGGACTCTCGGAGGAGTGCCTGGGCTCCAGACTACTTCACACACGCACCCTCCATTGTGTGAGGTTCCCAGCGTCCCTGCTGGGAAGCCCCTGTCTCTCTTAGGTGACCAGTGACTCAAACGTTTTCTGTTGTCTCTACCTTTGCAGTCAAGGGATTGGGCAGAGTGGAATGGAGAGAGGCTTTGCAAAAGAGAAAATAGGTTCAAAATGTAAGCTACTTCTACAGAGCTTAGCCAGTGAAGCTGATGAGTATGGTGGCTGATTAAGAAAAGCAAAAATGTGGTAGAGGGGCATCTGTGTGCTTTGTGGTCGACCCCAGGAAGCAGCGTCCCAAACTGCTGCTGGCCAAGGCCCAGCCCTGTACGGGGTGGCTGGAAGGTCTCAGAACACGGGTGGGAGCTGCTTTGTCTTCCAAATGAGTATCAAGCTCACACTGCATAGTAAGGGGAGGATCTTTTTTATTCCACACGAACTACCTACAGTGGCTAAATTAAAGCAATTAATACGTCTAAGGCTCAAACAAAAGCTTTGAAATACTCTCGGTTTCAGGAAGCCCAAAGGCATTTTGCTAGCCCTCCCACTTGTGTCTGTCTTCATTTACATGCGTCTCCATCTCATCTTTTTAAGCTGTGGCTGGCAGGATACTAGTCTTTCCATTTTCTCCCTTCCCATAGAGCACATATTCAGGGTTACCTGAAACTCCACCTTCCCGCTCCCAGCCCCTCGGCCCTTCCCGGGAAGCCAAGCTGGGGGTATATCAGAGTCCTCTCCTTTTGTAGCAAAATTTCACCTAACTCGAGAATTTAGAAACCTAAGACTTTTTTTTTTTTTTTTCAATGAGTGGGAATTTGGTTTTTGTTGTTTTCCTCACAATGAAAGAATGCCCACTTTATCCTCTGGGTCCCAGAGAGCAGAATGTCTTAGAGTCTAGGGACAAAGTCGGCTCTTTCCCCTGTTCCTGCAGCTGCCTCGTAGACCCACACTGCCTGCTGGCTGGAGCCATGTAAGAGCCCGTGTGTGTACATACTTTAGGAAAAAAAAAAAAAATGAGAAGCCCTTGCAATGGAAAGAAGGTCGAATATTGCGTTGGTTGCATCAGCTGTTGAGATCTATTTTGGTGACGGATTGCAGTAAAAATAATACAAATTGTGGTCATAGCTACTAGGTAGCCTCCTTTAAAAATGTAAAGTAGCAGCAGCATCTGCAGACAAGGCAGGAATTCTACTTAATCAATCTGGAGGAATCCTGTGGCGCCCTTCCCCTCCCCCCCACCCCCCACCCCGCAATCAGTGAAGCAATGATGGCTGATTAAGAAAAGCAAAGTCTTGGTCAAACCCCTTGGATGTCTAATGTTCTTAAGAGGAGGGGAGAGGGTTACACATCCCCTCCCACAGCTCCCTCAGACCTTGGAGATTGCTCAGTGCTTCTCCCTTGTTTTACACACAAGGAAACTTGTGGGAAGTTAAACTTCCCTGGGTTTAAGTTAAAGCCCTGGGAAGTTAAACAGCTTGTGCGAGACACCTGGCCTACCCTGGCATCACTTCTCTTTATATGGTGCAGTTGGCGTTGAACGGCACTATGTGATTTCGGGGTGAGACGGCCTGACTCCTTAAGCATTTCTTACCTTCATTTCTCTAGGCCTCACTTAAAACACATTGGCCTCTTAACCTCCTGGCGTCATTGCTCCTTGCACTTGGCTCCGTACAGTGTGTTTCCTTCTATCAGCTCGTGTCTTGGGACACAGGGATGATGAAGTGACTATCCTTGTTTGCCTTCCTTTTTTTTTTCTAAGATTTTATTTATGTATTTGACAGAGAGCGGGGGAGCGGCAGAGGAAGAGGGAGAAGCAGGCTCCCCATTGAGGAGGGAGCCCGAAGAGGGGCTCGATCCCAGGACCCTGAGTTCATGACCTGAGCCAAAGGCAGACGCTTAATGACTGAGCCACCCAGGTGCCCTTGTCTGCCTTCCTGAAGGTGGGGTTTATCCCATTTGTTTCTCTCCCCAAGACAGAGAAGGAAATTGCCAGTTGCCAGCCTCTTCTCAGTTGCAGATATGGAGTAGAATTCTCCAGGTGCCTCTTCAATAGTTCCAAGTGTCCTTGAAAGAACAGCCCCAGGCACATCTGTCCTCTCTGTCCTCTCCCATAAGCAGTGTTTGCTGCTGCTGCCTCTGCCTTTGTCCGTCCTTTTGGAAGAACAAAGATCTAGCAGGAAAACTCAAGGGGAGCTGAAGAGATGCAGAGCCTTGAAAACACTTGTTTCACTTTGAAATGCAGAGTCTGACCCACCCTGAGTGCCCCAAAAAAGCCTTGGTCAACAGCCAGGATTCCATCCCAGGATGGGTCATTGAAGCAGACTGCCTCCTCAGCTGCTCTGGCTTCTTGGTGCTTTCCCTCCTCCCTTCCTCGAGCTTTCCTTGGTCAAAGAGGTCAGCCTTCCAAATGAAGAAGGCTCTTTCCAGACCCAGGGCATGCGAACAGATGTGTGTGCTCCAGGAACTTCCAGATAAACCCAAGGAAAGGGAAGAATGGCTGAGGTTCCCGGAGTACGAAATGCTGTCTTATAAAACATGCCCATGCAGGAGAGAGCCAGCCACAGGTTTAATGTGAGACTTGGCTCTTCTCTCCTTTCCCTGTTCATTCTGGTTTCCACCCAAACCAGGCAGCCTCAGCGAAGTATTTTTTGTACTTCGGATTGTGATTATTGTCAGATAGCATGACATTAAAGTCACTTAGAAGAAAAATCTATCAAGTTTTGAAGCTCTGGTATGTTTCTGTCATTCGTTGTTAAATTCTAGGGAATTATAAGAAATATCTGAACTCTCTTAAGTACAGTTTATGTCTGCAGGGTCTGGCCCTTGGATGCTTGCTCTTTCTGAAGAATTTTATTAGATGTTCGCTGGTAACCTTGCACCTCCTTTTCTCTTCATCTGAGGCTTGGTCTGGGTTTTCCACCCATCTGGGATGGGAACCACGTGGCCTTGCCTTCGCGACATCACCTCGCATGTCTGAGCCCACATCCCACCAACCACCCAGCCCAAACCCAGGGAAGGAATGAGTGCCGTAATCCAAGTGCATCCGATCAGGCCACTCGTGTCTCTATTTTCTTGATTCTCAGGTTGGCAGTGGCCACTTTTTCGTCTTCGTACCCTCTGATCCTTGCTCCCACCCTCCCCTCATTCCTTCTCTCACCTTCCTATTCCGTCTAGGCTCTTCCTTGCCAAAGTCTTATCTCAGCGTTTTCCCCTGTTAGAGGGTTTCAGCACCAGGCCACACAGAACTTGTTACCTTCAACAGAATCACACAACTTTTAATTAGAGGATGATTTCCTGAGCTGAGACCTTGTCATTTCGCATTAGGACACTCTGTCGAGTTTCTGTTGTTCGATGTCCCCTGTCAGGTTGCAAACTTCTCCATTGGACAGCTTTTGAATAATGGGCATGGACATTGAGTCAGAGTCCAGCCCAAAGCCAGAGGCAAGATTTTTCAGAAGCAAATCTGCAGGTGATGGGGTTCTGCTTGCTGAGTCCCATCACACAGGAGCTCCCGCCAGTCAGCAACCGAGCTGGCCCTCGCCGTCCACGGGGGTGCAGTGCTGAAGGCTCCCTGTCCCTGGATATGGGGAGGCCTGTCATTGAAGCCTCTGCCTCTGTTCTGCTTGAGCTCAAGCCCACAACAGAGACAACCCCTGTAGAGCACAGGGAGTTTAAAACACAGCCAGAGTCTTTTCAAGGTGAAGGTGACACTGTCAGATTGGTCGGTCGGTTGGTGTCATTCACTTGTGCACGCAAATAACAGATGGAATCTGGGGTCTGTGTGTGTGTGTGTGTGTGTAGGTGTAGCTTCGGTGGGCTACTTTTCTCCAGCATGTGTGGAAACCACAAGCAGAATTGTAGGAGAGTTCTACAGGATCTGTGGAGGGGGTGCCTGGCTGGCTCAGTCTGTAGAGCCTATGACTCTTGATCTCAGGATCATGAATTTGAGCCCCGCGTTGGGCAGCGAGATTACTTAAATTTTTTTTAAAAAATGTACACGTGGATAAAAGGTTTTCCCCCTTGTTTCTTGGAGGTGCCCCGATAGTACATTGCTTTTGTTTGTAGGTCACACTCACTGCCTGCAAGAGCTGATACTCTAGATCTGGAATAAGCCGTGGCTGTAGTGCAGACTCTCTCACGCTCTCCTTGCCAGAGTCCAGACAGACCCCCAGCAGTCCGGGCACGGACTTCAGCTCTGCCTGCAGGAGGCCGTGAACTGTGGACATGCATCAAAGCTTTCTGGCCTTCTTGCCCCTGTACAAATCTGTCATTAGATGAGGAGATACTCCTCTAATGAGCTCTACTGAGCTCTGCTCAGTCTCACGTGCTCTGATAGTGTCCAGGGAGCTTTGCATTGGACTGTGCAGCGGGCAGAGGCTGCTCGGGGTTCGGGAGGTAGGACGGCTGCTCAGAGGTGGCACTGCTGGTTGGCTGATGAGCACCAGGAAAACACCGGTGTGCCTCATGGCTCAGATTGACTTTCTCCACATTGTTAACCTGGACATAGGTCACAGGAAATAGGGTGGAGGAGGGCAAACAGATGATTAACACGGAGCTGGCCGCGATGCAGAGTGCATATTACAGTGTTCCATACACGGGTAGCTTCTGTCCGGAGAGAGGACTGTCGTGTGGTGCTGCTTAAGAGTTTAACCCTTGAGATTTGACTCACGCTGAAGGGCCCCCACCTACTCATTCAGGAAGTATTTATTGAGAACTTTAGAAACCTCTGTATCATGACACGTCATCCCCTTATCTCCTAGGTTTGCCTAAAGTAGGGTGCACCTTTTTACTTGGAGGGATTGTGCTCGAGTTAATCTCAGTAAAACCCCTCTGAGAGCGGGCATCGGAAAGGGCTGGTAGGAGCTAGAAGCAACAGTGCTGTGTATGGGCTCCCCGCACCCACCCCCCTCCCCAGGCATGATGATCAGGGCTGCGTTTCTGTCCAGCTCTGCAGTGGCTGCCTGCCCTGGTTGGGTCGGCAGGACCCTGCCTGGCTTGGAGTCTGTCGTCCTGTGTGAGAATCAGAGCCAGCGCTCTGTCTGCGTCTGCGTACCAGCTCCCTACCCCCGCCCCACCCCCGAACAAGCCGGGGTCTGGCAGACAGCCAGAGACAGGGACGAGCTCTTGGCTTAATTCTGTCTGATCTACAGCCACCCATGTGTGAAAAGAGGGAGGTAGTCAGTACCTCTGAAGATGGGAAGAAAGAGCCGGTAAGAGTGGGAAGACAGGACAGAGTTTGGGAGAAAGTAGTAAGCATTCCTGTGTATCCGTTTGGTTGCTTTCAATTATTGGGATTTGAGGAGTAAATAGCAATTCTTCCCTAAGTCCTGAAGTACTGAGGGGGAGAAAAGAAAGGAAATGCATGAAGAGAGATGATAACCTGTCCTGGCCCACATCTGTAGGAAGCAGACAGCTCAGGTGGGGAGACTCCACGATTGGACAGACCCACCCCGCCAAAGCACAGGGGCACTGATCTCCACAGCCTCCCACAGTGGGGTGGGTTCTTGGCCTCCAAGAGGACCGCATCATCCCCAGAGTGGATGCCGGCATGTGCTGTTTGCCAGTTGGGTGGCTCCCGAGAGGCCGAGAAGTAGCAGACTGTGTGTGCCCAGTTCCACTGCACCGCTGTGGAGAGGGATGAGGAGAGGCAGAGTATGCTGTGGGCAGGACTGCCAAGGCGGGGGAGAGCAGAAGTGAGGGGAAAGTGTGCCCCAGTGATGAAGCCAACGCATTCTGGCTGAAGTTCCCAAGGCAATATACTCACACCGTGGGAACAGCCTAAGGTAGATCAGGAGGCTTGATGAGATCCAGAAGCTCAAATGGCATCTGTGGGGGCAGCTGCCCTGGTTTGGCTTCACTTCCTCCTCAGAAGTTTCTTTCCTTGTGCCCGCACCAGGATTCCAGGCTTCTAGGACCCTTAGATCTTAACTGCCAAGATAAAGACAGTATCTTTTCTGACCTCTCCATGAAAAATCTTCGTGTTACATCAGAAAGGACGGTGAATCTTTATCGGAATTAGTCACCCTGGATTGAGGGATCAGAAACAGCACCAGCTCTGCATCACTTGGACCAAACCGGATTAGAGGGAAAAAATCTGAAGGGTTGGGTCTCCAAAGAGGTGCTGCACATGTCCACCAAGTTTTAAAAATTAACCGTCATTAAGCGCATAATGGGAATATGGGTATCTTTGTCCTAAATACTGGTCCCATTTTTCTGGGCAGGTATTACTTTGTAAGTTGGGAGTGAGGGTGTAAAAATAATTTTTATAAGTCTGTTTTAACCTTACCCCCAAAAGGATATACAACGCTAATAAAAAACATGTAAGATAAAGAGATAAATAAGCAAATGAGGCAAGGGGATAAAGACATTGAGAAGCAAGAGCCAAGGAGGAGTTCTTGGTTTTTCCTGAAATAGGACACCTAGATACAAGAAATAACCTTTCATTGATTTGGGAGAGAAAAGGATATGTGGCTCTGAGGAGCCAGGGGAGGAGGGGATTCTGAGGATTCCTGGCTTTCAAGGTGGTGGCCACAGTCCATCCCAATATGTGATCACCTTCCAAAGACAAAGAGCCTCCAGTCTGAACCCATCACCTCTACTGGGGGAGCAGCTCTCACCACTGACAGAGGCCTTCATTCTCTGTGCAATCCCCTCTCTCCTTCTCTCCCTCCCTCACCACCAGCTTACAGTGACCACCCCCGCAAGGCTTGCCTTCAACCCCAAATTACAAAATTTCTTCCAGGAAAGCCAATGCCCGCGATACCCTTGAGGTATCCTTACTGCTGAGACTTTCCCAGGCTGGGATTAGCTCCGCACAGAAACATTTGGATTTGATTTTTTGCCTGTTTGCATCTCCCCTGCGCACTAGAGTCCCATGCAACCAGGGCTACAAGTGAGGTGACCATTTTTGATCAAACTGGGACACACTCACAGGAGGCCGGATGAAGCGAGCCCTTTCCCCGAAGCCTGGTGACTGCTCCCACATTTGAGAAAACAAATCCAGCTTTCCAGGGTTGGGTGGCTGGCTTTCTCTGCCCTTAGAGCCAGCCACATCATGTTTAGACAATCTGGCCCTTTAGGGGTCCTTCTGCCTCCCGCAGCCAAGATAAACTCCAGATTTCGGGAAGTCCAGCAAGACACCACAAGTGGGGGTAGACAGCGTGTTCGGTTTGGGTATGTGGGTTTGGTTTTTGTTTTTGTTTTAATTAACTGGGTTACCTCCCTCTAAACAGACAGCTACAGACAGTTCTTCTAATTCCTCCCAGAAGAGGGAACAACCTACTCGGACAATCTCTTCTCCCACATCCTGTGAGCACAGGAGGATTTATACCCTGGGCCACCTCCACGACTCATACCCCACAGACCACTGTCACCTCGAACAGGTGAGCAACCCTCTGGTTCCTCCGAGAGCACGGGGTGGGCAGCTGCTGATTCTGGGACAGCCCCCTCCCCTTCCATGTGGCCCTAAGCTCACGGCCAGGCATCCTCTGTTCTCCGTATTGACGGTGGTGGTGGCAGCTCATGCCTACTTAGCTTTCTGTGTGCGATACCCCATGCTAAACCTTTCCTGTACTTAAGGTTGCCGAATCCCCACAAATGACCCCATGAGGCACGTCCTTAGCATCCCCAGTTTATAGAGGAGAAGGCCGAGGGCTTAGAGAGAGTCCTTAATAGAACAGGTTACAGATGCAAGCGTGTGCTTACCCGGCATGCTACACTGCCCCCCGAGTTCCTCTGTGCAAAGGGCTTCCTGGCTTGGTGTGAAAGCCCAGAGCCAGGATCAGGACTAAAGAATGATGTCCGCTTGACTCGGGCACCCTGGCATCGCAGGCTGCAGGCCCAGGCTTGCTTGGGGAGATGTAGCTGGAGTCTGGAATTCAGTAACTCAACAAATATTTACCAGGTGGCTGTTCTGCGGAGCAGGTTCCCAAACTGTGGGACATGGACTGGTGCCCGTGGAGGGTGATGTGGCCACCAGTCTGCTCTGAAAAGGAAAAAAGGAACACAGGGCAGTGAAGGGTTTTGGTTTTGTTTTGTTTTCAACATAGAGCTAGATTGATAGAAACCTAAAAAAAAAAAATCTTACTGTGTGCTTCCTAATATTTTGGCATTAAAATACTCTTTTTAAAAATCACTTTATGGTACCTATAGTTGGGAATTGACATTTTGACTCCTTACTTTGCAAAATAATTAGCAAAGCCTGTTCTGCTCCTAGCATTTGTTTTGATCTATATAAGATTATGTTTTTCCAAAGTCTGTGAAAGTCTGTCAGGAATCTAATAGGAATTTGGCAATATGCGAGACATGGTCCCTGCCCTCAAGGAGCGCACAGTCTGGTGAGAGTGATGGACAGATTTAGTTAGCAGGTGATAAATCCTGTGACAGTATTAGATTGATGATGATGGAGACAGGTGTGAGTCACACCTGTGTGATAGAGAATCTGAGGCTTAGATACGTGCTAGTAAATTCCAAAGTCTGAATTTTACTCCAGTGGGTTCCCTCAGAGCCATGTTCCTCACCCCTTAAGAAGCCTTCATCCCCAGAGGACGTCAAGTGGATTGATAACTACAGATTCAGTGCCTGCCCCCATGGACAGGGCCTCCCTGACGCCAGAGCAGGGCTTGCTGCGGAGAGGACTTTGTGGCCCCTTGGAGAATTTGAGGCCGGGAGGGGTGAGGCTCTGGGTCTGGCCTGCCCCTCACCACCTGTGAGACCCTGGCAGCATGCAGACTCCAGAAAGTCAGCCTCCGGATCTGCACTCCTGTAGCTTCCCAACCAGATGACAAGAGACCCCCGTATCCTAGCTCCTCGTATCCGTTTTTGCTTTTCTGAACATGACCCACAGTGCAAAATGCATTTCATGTTGTGACCCAGTAGGCAGCTCTCACACAGAGATACCCGCAGAGGCCACCCTTGTAACAGGCAGTGTGCTCCTGTCCTCTGTTCCCCCAGGAGAAAAGCTGGTCTTGCAAGAGAACTCACTGTACAGACACAGGTGAAACTAATCTAAGCTGTTAGAAATCAGGAGGGCTGTCACCATCACCTTAGGGAAAGAGGGGCTCAGGGAGGCCTCTCACATTCTGCTTCTCCCTCTTGGTGTGTTCAGCTTCCAAAAATTCAAAGTCCCTTTTTACGGGTCCCCTCGTGTATGGTAGTACCTTGGCAAAAGGAAAAAAAATTCTGACCCAGGAGTGGATGGCCAGTCACAACTTGCAGGACCTTCGACCTAGGAGATGTTCACTCATTCCAGAGTGGGTCTGATCTTTGTGTCAAGAAATGCCTTCGTCAAGGCCAGAGGTACACAGTGGAGGATTTGGGGGGTTGTTTTTGCCGCTGCTATAAAACAGTGTCTTCTTTCTCCCGGGGCAGCCGATGCCGAGGCCCTACCGCCAGGTGAGCTTCCCCGACGACGACGAGGAGATCGTGCGCATCAACCCGAGGGAGAAGATCTGGCTGACGGGCTACGAGGACTACCGGCACGCGCCCGTGAGGGGCAAGTCCCCGGACACGTCGGAGGATGCCGACTCGTACGTGCGCTTCGCCAAGGGCGAGGTCCCCAAGCACGACTACAATTACCCATACGTGGACTCCTCGGACTTCGGGCTTAGCGAGGACCCCAAAGGGCGCGGGGGCGGTGTGATCAAGACCCAGCCGTCGCGGGGCAAGTCCCGGCGGCGGAAGGAGGACGGCGAGCGCTCCCGGTGCGAGTACTGCAGGGACATGTTCAACCACGAGGAGAACCGGAGGGGCCATTGTCAGGACGCACCCGACTCCGTGAGAACTTGCATCCGCCGCGTGAGCTGTATGTGGTGTGCGGACAGCATGCTCTATCACTGTATGTCGGACCCCGAGGGAGACTATACAGACCCGTGCTCGTGCGATACTAGCGACGAGAAGTTTTGCCTCCGGTGGATGGCTCTTATTGCCTTGTCTTTCCTGGCCCCCTGTATGTGCTGTTACCTGCCCCTTCGGGCCTGCTACCACTGCGGAGTGATGTGCAGGTGCTGTGGGGGGAAGCACAAAGCGGCCGTGTGACTCAGTTTCCCTCCTTCCCCTACTCCTCCTCCTCCTCCTCTTCCCACAGCCACAAGGGAACTTGTCTCCGACATACTCTCACCTTCTTCCCTGCTCCCTGGTACTTTGAGGCGCTCTTCCAGCCTGGGGAGCCCGCCTGGTGGACTCTGCACTTCCCCCGCGCCCCGCCCCCCCCCCCAACCCTCACTCTGCACCAGACACGCACGCACAGTGTTGGAAGGAAAGGAACCTCCGCACAGACACTCGTGTATTATTAACGATCTGTAATCAATCTG
This sequence comes from Mellivora capensis, assembly GCA_004024625.1. Classification (NCBI taxonomy): domain Eukaryota; kingdom Metazoa; phylum Chordata; class Mammalia; order Carnivora; family Mustelidae; genus Mellivora; species Mellivora capensis. The sequence continues at coordinate 67,458 of PISX010002085.1, forward strand.
TCTTATACATGCGTTGATTTCATGTCTTTCCTACCCTCCTCTTCCAGTGCAAAGGCGCCTGTAGTCGGACTGCTGGGTTGGGGTGGGGTTTGTAGTTGGTTTTTCCAGCCGCTCCTTTCTCTTGGTTCAGCTCGGCGGTTGCTAAGGAGCATTGAGTTCCTGCAGATAGGTAATGTCAGAGCAATGAAACCCCACCAGAAGTATTTTAACCTGCAGTTGGATTATGTATAGGAGGTGAGCTAATTAACAAACTTCTCCCACAAAACAAGATGGCTTTAACTTTTTGGAAAGCCAAATTTCCCAAGGAAGCTGCAGTTTCTATGGAGCGCATCCTCATTCTCTGCCCTTCCCCAGAAATCTGTCAATCATTTACTGATGCAAAACATTCATCCATGAAATGACTGAGAATTGAGCCTTAACTTGAGATTAATAACTTGTGTGAATCAGGAAAATTCCTTAAACCGCATTGCATCCTCATGGACCACGCCTAGAAAAGGGGAATTTCAGGTATCTGAGAAGCCTCCCCGGTAACCCCTTAAATAGAACTTTTTAAAAATTGTGTCCCCACCACTTCTAAAAATTTAGCAATATTAGAAGACAACACTGAGAAATTGTGCTCATTGTTTTGCAAATGAAGTAGTTGAGTCTTACACATACACACACCCGTGTTCTCCAAAGAGTTCCAGTTGAGAAACACCCAGGTTGTGGTAAATAAAATTAAAGGAGCTTCCTCCCATATCCCCTATTTTGGGGGAGGGGTGCATTTTAAATGTCCTAAATCTGAAGAGTGGTTGGTTGCATTTTGTTCATGGGTTTCTGTTTTTGGTTTTGTTCTAAACTGAAATTCACATCACCAAATTCTTCGTTTATACTTGGGGGGATTTTAAAAAAAAAAAACAAAAAAAAAAACAAGGCCATATATAAAAACCCTTCCAATGCCTAAGTGTCTTTCTCCTGCATCTCCAATCCCAGACTTGCCAATTCGGGTGCACAGATGGTTAGGTTAGCAGTCTGGGTCTACCTGTCGCCTTGCCATGTAGGAGGCTTCTAATTAGCTGGAAAAAAGTATTTTTCTAATATATTGCAAAGAGTAGCCAAATCTCATTGCAGAAAGAAGAAAAGCGAAGAGTGGTACCTAGCATAGTGCAGTCAGAACATCACAGAGACCGTAGGGGACAGGCTTGTCAAGGCTGGCTCTTCTTCCCGCCATGATCTTCCTGTGCTAATTGCCAGCTGAGGGCATGGCCTGCTCTCTGTATCTCCACTCGCCCCCAATCCCTTCTCTATTGCACACAGGACAGCTAGTCTTCAAGGAAAGGGACTTTTTTCCAGTCTGACGATCGTATTGGGAAAGTGCTAGCCATGCTTACCTTCATGGAATGTTTTCAGCTCATCCGAGCACCCATCACATTTCTTTAGTCAGATCATCGGTGTAAATACTCCGTGTGCTTATGAGTTAGTTGGTAGATGTTTTCATTTGCTGGGAGTGACTGGTTTGGGCCTTCTGGCTTGGAAAGCAGCAGAGAGCTGTCAGTCTGGTGATGGAAGAAAAGAGAACTGTTTCCCAGCCTGGAGAACAGGTTAAAAAAAAAAAAAAACCAGCCAGCCTCCAGACCCTGTCAAGAGACCAGCGCCCCCTCCCCCAGCACCCCCTCCTGAGGCATTTCCTCAGGGCCTTTCTCAAGGTCTCTCCTCTCTACAAAGCACAACACTAATGTAGGTTTGTTAGACCTCAGTTCAAGTGCCCCTATTTATTTCACTAGGAACACACACATCCTGGCACATTTTGTTTGTAGTCCCTGTTTAGTTGTTACTGACCCCTTGTCCTTTTCCACCCTTTGAAGAGTTATGCTGGTGAATCTTACTCTGCCTATACGTTTTGCTCTGTGAAGGCAGTGAGTGGTTAAGGGCACAAGGACAGCCATGGGGACATTGATGTAAATAACGTCTCTCTCTCTAATTGCCACACTGCAGCTGAACAGTGTGTAGTATTTTCCCAGTCAGCTTTGCCATACTGACGTCAATCATTTGAGAGAAATTATTCAGATTTTATTTTTGTATCTGTGGTAACAAAACATTAACCAAAAGATTTGTTTGGAAGCTTCCTCTAACCACCCCCCACCCCCAAGCTATTTGCTCACATTAACAAATTAAAGTGCCTGAAGCATAATTCATTCTTTACCTGTATACTAAAAACCCTGTTGTATTGATTTTTTTATAATAAGCCTTTTTACCTCTGTGTAAAAAATATATATACAAGTGTATGATGTACATTTTAGTTCTTAACTTTTTTTATGGTTTCTAATATGTATGACCAATGTAGTCATTGCTTTAAAATGTACCATGTAAATATAAACACATCCTAAAGATCATTGACTTTGGGGTATTGTCTGACAGGAGATGGGGGGGCGGTTGAGCCTCAGCACATGCAAGAGTTCTCGCAGAGGATGGGAAGGGGCTTTCTTTGGAGCAGGGTGCGTGGACACTGGTCTGTTTTTGTGAGCCCCTTCCCGGCTGTGGTTATGTCATATTCCCAAGGGGAGACTGCAGCTCCTTGGGCTTGGATGCTTCAAGCGAAAGGAATGCTGTATGTCACAGCCCCGGGAACACCCCCTCGTCCTAGGCCTGGCTTCCCCCACGCGTGCTCCTCAGAGGGAACAGCTGTACTTCCTCCGAGTTGTTTTCTACCAATTCCCGTTGAACTTCGGGTGGGTGGGTTTGTGTGGAGTTTGGGAGACAGTTTCTCACAGAAAACAATGGTTAACACTGCAAGACCCTTGGTCTCCTCAGAGTGGTTCTCTTCCAGTGACATTTGGCCCACTTTCCCTTCCAAATGGGCTCTTGAGATGCTCAAAAGTTACTGTGGCAATCCCCAGGAGGAAGGTGTGGGGTCTTTTAAGGGTCACAGAGGAAAGTTTCAGCTCCTCTCCAGAGGAGACATGGAGAGGAGCCCTCTTAGTTTTAACTCTTACAAGCCACTGGCAAAGGTGAAAAACAATAGAAGATGCTGGAAGTTGGAAAGCCCAAGGAGAGAAGCCATAAAGATTAGTAACTAAGAGATGACCAGAGAACGTGAAAGCTGTTCAGGGTAGGGGGGCCATAATGATTATAGTGGGGTGGAGAGCCAACATGGGAAAAGTGAAGACATTTAATGGAAAACATGTTTTCAAGAAATTTGATGAGCCCTGGTCCTTTCCTGGCCTTGCTGTCATACCTCTGCTCACCTCCCTTTTGGGGCTTGAGAAGGGGTCACTGGTCAAGGGCCTTGCTCGGTCTTCGTGCTCTCTTGGGCCCATCAGGCTGCCTTAGGATTAGCTGGTCATCTGGTGCCCTGTGTGCTCAGCCAGGAGCAGGGCGTGCTGCACACATCATCTTTAAACCTCCACTGAGAAGAGGGTTCATTTCCACTCAGGTAAGAAAGCAGGAAAATAAAGTCCATTAATTCACAATTCCATGTCTCTGCCATTACTAGCCTATTAACCCTTGGGCTAGTGACTTCACCTCTTGGACCTTTGGTTTTTGTTTTTTTTTCAGGTAGAGGAAATACCCCCTGTTCTCAGCACATGGGGAAGGTCAAAGGCTCTGCTGTAGTTACAGTGCAGAACACAGGAGGTGCTTCGAAATGCTAGCCCTGTCCTCAGTTCCTCTATTCTGGAAACCAGGAACTAGAGAGGACAACCACTTGAAGCACAGGAAGCTGAAGTGCTTGTGGCTATTTTGTGAGTATTCAGACCTACTATGTTGAGATTTCTTTTTCTTAACCTCTCTGCAGTTCTAAATTCACTTTTGATTCCTTGCCAGCCCAAGGGCTAGCCGCCGAAGTGTACTAGGCTGGCCGATTCCTCTGGGGCCAACCCGTGCAGCTTGCCAGAAAGTTCAGGGGCTCTTGAGTGGTTCTGCCAAGAAGGCTAGATCTGGCTCAGCGTATTTGACCAGGATGGGAACACGTGGTCTTGCAGAGTGCTACTACCTTAAACCTTCCAGCTCTTTGATGGCCTTGACCCCTGCAAGTCAGTGCACTCCTCTCCGGGGCCTCAGGTTCTCAGATGTAGGCCTAGCCCTATATCTCCCAATAGTGGGCACCATGCTACCCCCTGGAAAAGCAGGACATCTTCTCAGGGGAAAAATTGTTGAAAGAATTCTGTTTTACAGGGACTTCTCGGGTGGTTTGTTCTTCTAATGTGGCTTTTGAGCAGGCAACCCCTCCATGTGAATGAGGGGCCAGAGCTAGTAGAAGCATGCCAGCTGCTTGCAGGCATTCTTACTGTAGGTGCCTCGGGCTTTCTGATTTGTGGAGTGAGATGGTTAGAAATGCCCCACTTTGTCTAGGCCTGAACCAGATGTGTGCCATGAAGGGAGATAGCCCTGGTGACGTGGTGTGACCAGACCCTAGTTGTCACCTAGCAAATCAGGGCCCACCAACCTTCTCAGCTAGTGGTCTCCTCAGGGCAAGCTGGCCACCCAAACGGCAGTGTTGGGTGGGGTGGGGGTAGGGCAGGGACAGAGCGAGTAGCAGGAGGTACACTCTCTATTTACTGATGAGTAATAAAACCAGTTTTAGGATAGTCATGCCTCATCCTCTTCTCCCAGCTCTTCTGTCTCTTCTCTCATTTTCCAAAATTAAAAATTGAAGAGGGGTGCTCTGATTATAGAAGTAATATACACAGTCATTATAAAAATGTCATATACAACAAAAATATAAAAATGGGGGTCTCCTTGTGTTAGGTTGCCAGGGCTCCCATAACAAAGTATAGACTGGGTGTCTTAAACAATAGAAATGTGTTGTCTCAGTTAAGAGGCTAGGAGTCCAAACACAAAATGTAAGGGAAAAAATCTGTTCCAGGCTTTTTACATGGGCTTACAAATGGCCATCTTCTCCCTACGTCTGAAGTTGCCTATCATCTTTCCTTTGTATGTGTCTGTGTCCAAATTTCTCCTTTTTATAAGGATATCAGCTATACTGGATTAAAGGCCCACCCTAATGACCTAATTTTCCAATTTAATTACCTCTGTAAAGACTGTTCTCCAAATAAGATCAAATTCTGAGGTACCACAGGCTGGAACTCCATTATTCATTGGGGCGTGGGAGGACCCATAACACTCTCCTGTCCCACCAAACACACAGTGCTCACTGCGTGTGTTTCTGGACTTTTCTATGCATTTATACATAGATGTGTGTAAGTATACATTGTTTTTACTTAAAAATATGTCCTCAGACACTTTCAATTGGAAATCTTTGTCCATTTATGTATTGATACGTATGTGCTCATTGCCATTTTGTTTCTTCCTTTGTGTGCTTTCCTGCTTTCTTCCTTTGTGGTTTGTTGATTTTCTGTAGTGGTATACTTCTATTCCTTTCTCTTTTTTGTATCTACTGTATTTTGCTTTGTAGTTACCAGGAAGCTTACATACAACAACTTAAAAGAACAGTCAATTTTAAGTTGGTAACAAGTTTGAATTCACCCTGAAACTCTACGTTTTTATTTCCCCCACTATACTTTGCTTTTAATACCACATTTTAGATCTTTTTATCTTGTGTAGCCTTTAAGTATTATATTTGTAATACTTTTGCTTTATCCTTTGTACTAGCTTTATAAAGTGATTAATCTACCAGCTTTACAACAGTATTCTAGATTTTACTATATATTTACCTTTACCAATGAGAGTCATACTTTCATATGTTTTCCTATCACTAATTAGCACCCTTTCCTTTCAGCTTAAAGACACCTGGCTCAGTTGGAAGAACATGTGACTCTTATGGATTTGAGCCCCACACTGGGTGTAGAGATTACTAAAAAACAGTAAAAAAAAAAAAAAGGCATCCCTTTAACATTTCTGGTAAGGCCTGTTGAGTGGTGATGAACTCCTTTAGCTTTTGCTTATTTGGAAATTTCTTTATTTCTCCTTTCGTTCTGAGTAACAACCTTGCTGGGTAGAGAATTCTTGGTTGGAAGTTTTTTTCTTCTAGTACTTTGAATGTATCATGCCAGTCCTTTCTGGCTAGCAAATTTCTGTTGAAAAATCTGCTATTTTTATGAGGGTTCCCTTGTATGTAACAAGTTTTTCTCTTGCCACTTTAAAGATTCCTTGTATTTAATTTTTGACATTTTAATTATAATGTTTCTCTACAGACCCATCTATATGCTGCCTGTAAGAGAATCACTTCAGATGTAAGGACACAAAGATGGAAAGTGAAATGATGGAAAAATACATTCTATGCTAAGGAAACCAAAGGAGGGCTGTATAACTATACTTATGTCAGACAAAACAGACTTGAAATAGACTACAATAAGAGACAAAGAAGGACATTACGTAATGGTAAAGGGATTAGTCCAACAGAGGATATTTGTAAATTTGTCATTTGTAAATATTTATGCACCTGACATAGAAGCACTTAAATATATAAAGCAAATATTAACACACCTTAAGGAAGAAATAAGCAGCAACAGAATAATAGTGTGGGGCTTTTTAAAGTATATTTTATTTTTTTATTTGACAAAGAGAGAGAGAGAGCACAAGTAGGCAAAGAGGCAGGCAGAGAGAGGGGGCGGAAGCAGGTTCCCTGCTGAGCAGAGAGCTTGATGCAGGACTCGATCCCAGGACCCTGAGATCATGACCTGAGCCGAAAGCAGAGGCTTAACCCACTGAGCCACACAGGTGCCCCTAGTGTGGGGCTTTAATAGCCCACTTTCATCAGTAGATAATTCACCCAGGCAGAAAATCAATATGGAAACAGTAGCCTTAAATGACACATTATGCCAAATGCACCTAACAGATATATATAGAACATTCCATCACAACAACAGAATACACATTATTCTCAAGTGCACAGAACATTCTCTAGGATAATCATGTTAGGATAATCATTAAGCCCAGAACAGGGCTTAACCCAGAACAGGGCTTAATAAATTTCAGAACAGTGAAATCTTATCACAGTCATATTTTCTAATCACAGTGGCATGAAACTGGAAATCAATGACAAGAAGAAAACTGGAAAATTCACAAAGATGTAGAGATTTAAAAACATGCTATAGAACAACCAGAGTCAAAGAAAAAAAAAGAGAAATTAAAAAATACCTTGAGAGAAATGAAAATGGAAACACAACATGCCAAAGCTACTAAGACTGAATCAGGAAGAAACAAAAAAACATGAATAGATTGCTTACTAGCAAAGAGACTGAATCAGTAATCACAAATCTACCAACAAACAAAAGTCCAGGACCAGAGACAGCCTCACTGGTGACTTCTACCAAAATTTAAAGAATACATACCAATCCTTCTCAAACTCTTCCAAAGAACGGAAGAGGAGGGAACACCTCCAAACTCATTTTATGAGCTTGATACAAAAACCCAACAAGGACAGCACAAGAAAAGAAAATTATAGGACAGTATCCTTGGTGAATACAGATGCAGAAATTTTTAACAAAATATAACAAACTAAATTCAGCAAAGCATTAGCTCATAAACCGTGATAAGGTGGAATTTATTCCAGGTATGTAAGGGTGGTTCAGTATCCAGAAATCAATCGACAGGACATACCACATTAGCAACATGAAGGATAAAAATCATATGATCATCTCAATAGATGCAGAAAGAGCATTTGACAAAATTCAACATCCATTTACAAAATGAAAAGCAATCTACTGAATGGGAGAAAATATTTATGAATCATATCTGATAAAGGGTCCTTTTAGTTCCTTCTTTAGCAAGTTCCATTGAGGCCATATCCTTTACTTTAAGAGAGGGAGAAAGAGATTGGGGCAGGGGAAGGAGGTAGAGAGAGGGACTCTTAAGCAGGTTCCATGCCCAACATGGAGCCTGACTCGGGGCTCAGTCCCATAACCCCAAGATTCTGACCTGAGCTGAAATCAAGAGTTGGACAATAAACTGAGCCAGCCAGGCACCCCAAGGCCATATCTTCTTGCATCTTCCCAAAGCTGTGTCTTCCTGCCTGCCCAGGTGGAAGATCATCACTGACACAGGAACTGAGTGAAACAAAACTTCCGGGGCCTGGCTGCCCCATTCTGGTTCAGAGTGGCCAACACAAACAGTGTGAAATCCAAGACTGTTCTGAACGCATCCCAGTGGACAATGAATGTGCTTAGTGAGAATTCTGCCTGGATTTTGGCTCATGGCCCCAGTGTGGTCAGAAGGCTGTTGCCCATTTTCACGTTTGTGTAGCATTTCTGGAAATCATGGGGGATGCTGCAAGAGGGCATCAGGTGTCTGCTTCTGCACTCACCTGGGGGCCTTTGGCATTCACATCTGTGGCCTGATGCAAAAACCATCCCACGTTTCTCCTTTTTATCAAGCCTGGGTAATAACTACCTCTGTCTCATGCTTGCCATGCTCCATTAGTAACTATGGTTGCCTTTTGAGTGTCTTCCAAAAAGGCCTTCCCCAACCAAGGGAGAGAAAATGGATCATGTCTGCCCAGCTCTGAAAGCTGACATTGTAGGCCATCACAAAACCATTCTGTGCCGTGTGCAGCGAAGGAGAAAGGGCAAGAAAAAGAAACACCCCAGGCTGTGGTCCCGCTCTGAGTCTACCTTCTGGGGCCAGGAAGTTGTGGTAGGGCTCCTGCGTGCTGCTTTTGAATGAACGCCTTTGCCTCCTTGCTGGCTCGATGTGACAAGCAGAAGTCACTTTGAAGATGCCTCGCCCCGACAGAGCCCAGATGTTTACACAGTGGCCTTTCATTCTGTGAACAGAGTGTGTGCCTCTGCAAATATTTTCGGCCTCCCTGCATGCCTGTGGGCCCCTAAGTGCCATTCACCAGCTTTTCAGTTTGTCTTGCAGGCAGCAAGCCTGGGAGGGAGGCCTGACTCAGAGCGCCAGGGGCCCGGCTGTCGGCCGCCGCCACCTCCTACTGCTGCAGACCCGGACGGGAAGGAAGCAGTGGGTTTTACAGCTGGTGTTTTGGGTTTAGAAAAAAGAGAGAGAGAGAGAGAAGAATTTTTTAAAAATACCTCACACATGTAAAAGGACACTAAATATCAGTATATATGCGGTATTTGGGGATGAGAGAAATTGCAGGTTTTGTATGATTCATCGTTCCTCTTGCTAACAGTGAAGGAGGTTTGTGCTCGGCCTCTAGTATTCGGGGAGCTTGTTCCGAATGCTCTGATAAGAGCAGGAAGGCTCAGGTACCTTGCTCCTTCCTCAGAAGGATGGTCGTGTCTGGGTTACATGAAGCCAGCGTGGCATTTGCTTCCGTCTCCTCTCCTAGGACTTTGCACAGAGATTCTCATTTTCCCATCAAAAACTGGGTCGGCGGCTCATGGGTGCAGGGGACCAGGGTGTGGAGAGAGGAGGAAGTCGTACTTCCTTGAGTCTGACTTGAGCCTAGAAATATGCAGTGACCGATGGAGATGGGAGGGTCCCACTCAGGGCTGTGTCCCAGCAGGTGCATCGGGCTCCCTGAAGGTGGGGTGAACCAGCAGCCCAGAACACACAGTCTTTCTAGGATTAGGCTTTTACAAGTTCCCAAAACATGGAGTGCTGCTTCTAGGCTGACACATACCTTGGCAGGGGTAATGGGGCTTCTGCCTGGAGCTGGGAGTCCCCAGGGTCAGGCTGACCTCCAGGCTGCAGCTGGGCCTGGAGGAGAGGCCGCATGGTAGGTGGGGCTGCCTCTCATGCCAGATGCATTCCCTGGGCAGCACCGGGGCCACAAGAAGCAGGCTGACCCAAGGACCAAGTGCACAGTTAGGGCAGACAGGGAGAATCTGGCGGCCATCACCCAGACTGCTGGCTGGCCTGCCGGAGGCTCCCCACGCCCTATCCACACGTTCCCTGCGGGGCGGGCATATTGCAAGTTCCACGGTCTCCGCATGAAAGAGCAGCACTGGACCTCTGAAACACAAAGCTTCATTTTTCCAAAGCTGCATCAGACTCAAGTTTGGCAACACAGAGCACGGAGTCCAAAAATTATAACAATTCTATCAAGTTCTGTTTCGTGACTTGGGAGGGAGGTTCAAGAGTAGTTCCCTTATAATAAATTTACTAAGGTTAAGCTCTACATTTGTTGTGTGGAGTTTTCTGCACATGTGTTTGATTTTTCTTAATCATCTGATTGTCAAGTAAAAGTCCTTTGCAGATAAATGATCAATTGAGTGACACCTAAAAGCTAATATTGGTCCCCAAATCTGCTGTTCTTAACAATAGCCCCCATAGGCCTGTGGTCATTGCCCTGTTTAATGCCGCTCACGTTCCCCTGACCCCAGCAGCCTCAGGACTTGGCCGAGACGTGTACTTCCCAGGACTGTCCATGTGACCTCCCCTCCGACAGCACTCACACTCCCCTTGCAATTAGGTGTGGGCTCATGCCTCGTTCCGGCCAGTGGGCTAGGAGTACAAGTGATGGACAGGGGCATTCAAGAGTCCGCGTGTCCTTCCCCTGTGTTCTACTTCCCTTCCTCTCCCCAGCACCATACTTCACCCACTGGGCTGTCACGGAGGCCACCCACTGTGGTGGTAAGCCACAAGACGAAAGCACACTGGGGCACTGAGTCACTCCAGGGAGAACAGCTGACACCGGGAGTGGCCCAAGTCAGGGAGTAAATGAGTAAGGACAAAATAAATCTTGGTATTAAGGCAGTATAATTTGGGGTTTGTTTGTTACCACCAAAGGCGTCCTGACTGATACTAAGATAGCAGCAGTTTATATAAAAAACATCAACCTTGGGGCGCCTGGCTGGCTCAGTGGGTTAAAGCCTCTGCCTTCTGCTCAGGTCATGATCTCAGGATCCTGGGATGGAGCCCCGCATCGGGCTCTCTGCTCAGCGGGGAGCCCGCGTCCCCCTCTGTCTCTCTGCCTGCTTGTGATCTCTGTCTGGCAAATAAATAAATAAAATCTTTAAAAAAAACCAACCTCATGAGACAAAAAGTCAGCTTCACTCTAGTAAAGGGAAGGCAAAAAGGTGACAAAAGGGCAGCCAGCACCCTCTCCCCCAGGCCCAGCAGTGGCTTCAGGAGCTCCTCAAGCCTTCACTGGAACTAGAGAAGAGGCAGAGCTCTGTTAATCAGAGTGTGTTGAGCCACGAGGGAGCGACGGAGGGAGTGGTGCAGACGACACAGAAGAGCGCGCTCTGGCCCCCTCCCGCCATATTTACCGTGATTCCTCAAGCAAGCCACTCCAGCTCGGGATTTCAGCCCATGACTCCTTAAGTGAGCCAGGCCCGGAAGGGGCTCCACCTGCCTGGGGCGGCAGGCTGAACCCATGAGCCTTACATTTCTTGGCTGCCCTAAGTGGGGTGTGACAAGATGGTGGCTGAAGAGAGGAACCTCTGCTCTCCATAGTCTTATTTTCATTCAGAAACCTCCCTGGGGCCCCGGGGCACTGCTGATGTCTGTCACTATCAAACCTAAGATTTATGTATGGGATGTCCCAAAGTCCAGAGCCCGATGGCTTCCTGGTTGCCATCCCCAGTACCCTGGAGATGACAGAAGTGTTGTCTCTGAGTCAGTGACCTGTTGAGTGACCCCAACTTCCCTGTCATCTCGCTCTTGTGATCAAAAGGGGGCACCTGGGTGGCTCAGTGGGTTAAAGCCTCTGCCTTCCGCTCAGGTCATGATCTCAGGATCCTGGGATCGAGCCCCGCATCGGGCTCTCTGCTCAGTGGGGAGCCTGCTTCCTCCTCTCTCTGCCTGCCTCTCTGCCTGATTGTGATCTCAAATAAATAAATCTTAAAAAAAAAAAGCACAACGTTGCTCACACACATTTGCAAAGCCGGTTGCCTGAAGATGGTTGTTGCAACATTGTTACTGATGGCAAAAATTCAAGAAAAGCCAAAAAAAAAAAAACAACAACCAAAAACCTCTAGCTAAATGTCCCTAAGAAGTGGACTGGTTAAGTTCCCATATATCTATACTGTGAACTACTATGCAGCAATTTAAAAGCCAGGCAGTCCTCTTTGTACTGACGCTAAAGCCAAGACACATTAAATGAAGAAAACAAGATGCAGATAGTGTGGATAGCTCACAACCCTTTGTATATACATGTGTAGACACACAAACAGGTACACATCTGTGTGTGTATTGTATGTAGCTGGAAGGCAGTACAAGGAGCCAGTAATGATGACTATATCTGGGGTGGGGTCTGGTGGGACAGAATTAAATCACCATAAACTCTCTACTACCACCTGTTACCGTATTTTCCTTTGAGTTTTTTAATCAAAGAAGAAAAAAAACACTGCTATTAGCCAATCCTAGATTTCAAGCCAAACTTTGCTATATCACCGCTGTGTGATTTGGGGCAAGCCTCAGTTTCTTTATCCGCAAAATGGGATAGCACTGGGGCCTCCCTCATTGGACTATTATGAGGATTAAGTGAGATAATGCATAAGAGTTTAGCACAGAGCCTGGCACCCATTAAGCATTCTTGGCATCCATTCGTGGCACCCATTAAACTATTTTTGATAAAGCCCAAAGCTCACTGTCCATTTGACCACAGAGCCCAGATATCTGACACAATCATCAAGACCATTCCTTGAAGAGTGAGTGTCGGTATCAGTTTTAATATTTTATCACCTGGCAGCATCTTGTGGAACGCACTCCAGAGCCTCTTCCTGTGCCCTGCCCAGCCTGCTATTAACAGTCCCCAAAGCCTTCTTAAAAAGTGTGCCTCCCCATATGGTTTCCCAAAACTCCTACTCAGTAGACAGGCCTGATATATAGCTGGTGAACATCCTTTTCTCCTTGAGCTTTTATGGAGGATGTGAGGGCAAAGGCTCCTCTTACCAAATGAGAGAGAAAAGACTCTCAAAGCCATTATGTGTCTGACACCAATTCAATTATCCAATCTGTGCCCTTTGCAGCTAAGCACTTCCTAAACTTCATTAGTGCCCCAAGACGGCTGCCGGCTGATGTCCAAGTCTTTACCGAGAGTGTCATACAGAGGAGACGACAAACGCCATTGGGGCAGCTAGCTGCAGCACCCCTGCTTGCTGAACAAGGGAGACCTGGGGCCTCAGGGGCTGAGTGGAGGGAGCAGGTGAGGTTGTGCGGCCCAGTGCTGACCTACCCCAGCCTGACTCCCATCACCCAGAGTTTCAAGTGATCTTTAAAACAAAACCTGGAGGGGTGCCTGGCTGGCTCAGTCAGGGGAGCATGAGACTCTGGATCCCAGGGTTGGGACTCTGAGCCCCATGTTGGATACAGAGATTACTTAAAAAATCAAAACCAAGGGGCGCCTGGTGGCTCAGTGGGTTTAAGCCTCTGCCTTCAGATCAGGTCATGATCTCAGGGTCCTGGGATCTTTAAAAACAAAACAAAACAAAACCAAGGGGTGCCTGGGTGGCTCAGTGGGTTAAAACCTCTGCCTTCGGCTCAGGTCATGATCCCAGGGTCCTGGGATCGAGCCCCACATCGGGCTCTCTGCTCGGCAGGGAGCTTGCTTCCCCCTCTCTCTGCCTGCCTCTCTGCCTACTTGTGATCTCTCTCTGTTAAATAAATAAATAAAATCTTTTAAAAATATAATATCCCTTGTAATGAACTGGTAAATGAATAGAAAAGGAGGATGAAAGAAAAAAGGAGGGGCAAAGAGTAAAGAAGGAGGCAAACTGAAAGAGAGCTGAAAGAGAAACTTTGCTTCCATCTCTAGTTAGTCAAAGAAAGTCAGGAGGTGCAAAAACAGACAAATGACATTCTGTTCAACCAGTTATTGCTTCTAGAAAAGACCGGCTATGATAGAGGATACATATTCTCTGAAGTATAAAACAGACAAGGAAACTAACACTAAGACCAAGAGAGGTCAAGGAGACAATGTTAAGGACAAAAGGTTAAAGACAAAATCAGTTTTCATTTTTTCAATTAATATTTTAGTGTTTTTTTAAGTATGATCTACCCCAACAAGGGGCTCAAACTTATGATGCCATGATAGAGAGTCACTCGTTCCACCAAGTGAGCCACCAGGTACCCCAGAACCACTTTTTTCATCTCAGCTAAGTGATCCTTACCAGTCCTTCTAACTCCCAGAAAAAATATATATACCTGTTTCTGTTCACAGTAATAATAAATTCAGCATCTTTCACAATGAACAGAAGGAGTCTGTTGCACACCTTTTCTTTTCTTTTTTTTTTTTAAGATTTTATTTATTTGACAGATAGAGATCACAAGTAGGCAGAGAGGCAGGCAGAGAGAGAGGAGGAAGCAGGCTCCCCGCTGAGCAGGGAGCCCGATGCGGGGCTTGATCCCAGGACCCTGAGATCATGACCTGAGCCGAAGTCAGAGGCTTTAACCCACTGAGCCACCCAGGCGCCCCTGCACACCTTTTCTAATTGCACAAAATGCACTGAAAATGAATGAATTTTTTTGTGTTAATCATATAACACACACACAATAGTAAAGATTTTTTTGATTATTTGTCAGAGAGAGCACATGAGCACAAGCAGGGGGAGCAGCAGGCAGAGGGAGAAGCAGGCTCCTCGCTGAGCAAGGAGCCCGATGCCAAACTTCATCCCAGGACCCTGGGAACACGACCTGAGCCCAAGGCAGACCCTCAACCCACTGAGCCACCCAGGTGTTCCCCCCCATACACAACTATAGAACATGGGTTGTGTAGTCTACACTGGCTCACTCCTAAGGCAAATAACTCTAGAGTCTATCCCACTGTACTGACCCAGCTCAGCCTCACCTACCATAAATACTGGTTCACTTGTCTATCTAACCAAAGGTTATAAGAGGCTTAAGCAAAAGTTATACCATGCCTTATGCATCCGCGAGGCAACAATCAGTGACTTGTTCACCGAGAGTAGTAAGGAGACCGCAGAGAGATTGAGTTCTTAAAAGTTGTGATCCTGGAACAAGGGAAGGATCTTGGAAGCCCTGGTTGGTACAAAGGGATGGAGCTTTTTGCCTTTGAGAAAACCACTGGGCTTCAGTCAAGAGCATCTTGGCATTATCCCTGACAGAAGGGAGACCAAAGGCCCTTCCCCTCTCTGGCATCTATGAATTACTAGGTACATCTAGAACCATAAAGGAAAGGGAGGACTTCCACCTCTTGAAATATGACTGAATGGAATTCCATGCCACCATGGGGAATAGGAGCTTGAAATTCTATTTAATTAGGGGGACAAAGTAATTGTGATGTGGTTTTTTTTTTTTTTGGTATCACAAGTTGGGAACTAAAAGTCTATCAACTCCATGGGGCATCTGGCTGACTCAGTTAGTAGAGCATGCAACTCTTGATCTGGGGTTTTAAGTTTAAGCCCCATGTTGGGTGTCGAGATTACCTAATCATTATATATATGTGTGTGTGTGTGTGTGTGTGTATATATATACACACATATAAAAATATAAAAAATATATGTCATATAAAATATATATATAAATATATATATAAATAAAATATATATATATAAAATATATATCATATAAATATATATATACACACACACACACATATATATACATACCTATATGTATGTATATATATATATAGTCTCACCACCTACATTTGTATCTCTGATACCTAGCACAGAGCTTAGCATATAGTAGATGCTCAATAAATATAGAATGAATGACTGACCAATCCGGAGGCCTTGTAAGATCTTCCTTCAGTCATCAAATGAAAACTCAATTTTCGTTAAGTTCTATTATTTTCAAAGGCAGAGAATGGGCTCCTACCATTTAGAAAATTGTTCATGCCCATTAGAAAGCAGAAGTTCTCCCTTATACCACGTGTCACTCCCCTGCTCAATTCCTCTAGTGGCTTTCTAGCTCACTCTAAATAAAATCCAAAGTTCTTCCTCTGACTGTCACACAGTCCTACAATAACTGGTCTGCCCTATCTCTGTGACCTCATCTTCTCCCACCCTCCCCCTCTTCTACTCCCTTTAAGACACACTGGCTTCCTTGTTGTTCTTCAAACATGTTCCTGTCTCAGGACTTTCATACTTGCTGTTTGTTCTCTTCACCTGAAATAGTCTGCCCTGAGATCTCTTCAGGGTTTCATCTTTGCTTACCTCAGGTCTCTGTTCAAATGTCATCTCTTTAGAAAAGTCTTCTTAGTTTACCTTATTTAAAATTTCTTCCCTTCTTATTTACAATAGCCAAATTATAGAAACCACCCAAGGGTTCACTGATAGATGAATGGATAAAGAAGATATGGTATATGTATACACAATGGAATATTACACAGCCCTAAAAAGAATGAGATCTTGCCAGTTGCAACAACATGGATGGATCTAGAAGGTATAATTCTAAATGAACTAAGTCAGAGAAAGACAAATACCATAAAATTTCACTCACACATGGAATTTAAGAAACAAAACAAATGAACAACGGGAAAAAAGAGACAAACCAAAAAACAGACTCTTAACTCTAGAGAACAAACTTACCAGAGGGTGGTGGGAGGGGGAGGGGTGAGATAGGTGAGGGGGATTAAGAAGACACTTATCGTGACAAGCACTGAGTAATATATGGAGCTGTTGAATCACTATATTGTACACTGGAAACTAACACAACACTGTATGCTAACTATACTGGAATTAAGAAAAAAACAAAAACCAGAATACCACCAGACTGGATCAGAAAGAGTTAAGTGGTACTCAAATCAAATTTGTTAGCCCATGTTTCTATTAATCAACATGAAACCCTGTTAAGGGAAAATTACAAAAACAATAATAAATAAAATAGTTTCTCCTCAGGGCATCTGGGTGGCTCAGTCGTTGAGCATCTGCCTTTAGCTCAGGTCATGATTCCAGGGTACTAGGATCGAGCCCCACGTCGGGCTCTCCGCTCAGGGGGAGTCTGCTTCTCCCTCTGCCTCTGCCCCTCTCCCTTGCTCCTGCTCTCTCTCTCTCAAATAATAACTAAATAAAAATCTTAAAAAAAAATAGCATCTCCTCTCAGTCTGCCCATTCTACACTCTGTGCTTACACTACTTTATTTCTCCTCATAACCCTTACATGACATATAGGACAGTTCGTCCTTTATGTCCTATACTTGTTCATAGTCTGTTGTCCCATTAAAACAATAAGAGCATATTCATTGCTCAATTAACCAATCAGTCCCCAATGCCTTGAACAGTACCTGGCACACAGTAGGAACTCAAGAACTATTTGTTGAATAAATGGGAGACTCTAACCAACAGATTTCACTGCCTAGACCACCATACCCACTAGGCATTCTCTGGAAGATGTGATTAGCATGAATGTCACAGACAGAACTGTTGGAGCTGGCGGAATCCTTGAGAGCATGGACTTAGGGCTGGGTGTGGGCTCCTGACACTGCAGGGCCTGGGACTTTCCACTGCCAAAAGAAAGCTGCCCTAAGGAGGGAGACCCCCAGCCCTGGGCTCTGGTGTCTTCTCTAACATCACTGGACGCAGGGCAAGAGGGAAATTCCATAGACAGTAAGCTATTCTGAGAAAATACATTTGGGAAACCCGGGATTGAGATCTCCTTTCTTCTTGGGGCCACAGGTAAGCTTCTGTGCGTTGTGATTCTCCAAGGTAGGGTGATCATAGATCACATTTCTCAAAGTTTTTTCCAACCCCTTTTCCAGAGAACACTTTTGTGGGCTATGTGTTCCCAGGGGTTCATCTTAGAAAACACTGGCTTCAGGCTTCCTTCCCGGCTCAAGTGCCTTCTGCAGAGGTGTGTGGGAAGCTGCCAGAAAGCTGGTTGCTTTGGTTACCTAAAGAACCCAGAGAAGGGCCTTTCTTCTCCATGAAGCCACACGCTCACCAGCTCCTTCCATCTCCTACAGGAGGGTGGAAGCGCACCCAGTCTACATCCTTCCTCTGCAGTCCCTGCACCTGAACCCACTACCTTCAGCATCACCCTCCAGATTCACTTGGATCCTCTCTTCCCTCCAGGGGTCCCCTTCACCCACCTACCTCCTGATACCCTGCGGGGAGGGCTTCCTCCCTCCTGGAGCCCCAGGTCACTTGCAGGGGTGGGGGGTTGGGGAGGTTGGAGGGAGGAATAACCCTTCTCAGGGCCCTGGGGCAGACCTCTGCAGAGAGTCATTTAAATGGCCAGTGCCTATTGTAAAGGGGGGGGGGGGTTGTTCCAGAACAGCAATAAAATAATGGCACGTGCTGTGGACATGTTCACATACATCTGCAGAGAGAAAGAGAAAGCTGTGGAGTGATGGTGGTTTTCTCTGGACAGTAGGATTGGGGTGTTTTTTTCTTTTTTTTTTTCTTTCTTGTTTAGCTGAATTTCTTTTTTTTTTTTTTTTTTTTTTTTTTTTTTTTTTTTTTTTTTTTTTTTTTTTCTTTTTTTTTTCCTTTTTTAAAGTAGGCTCTGTGCCCAGCGTGGAGCCCAATGCCAGGCTTGAACTCAAGACCCTGTGATCAAGACCTGAACTGAAATCAAGAGTCCCACATCTGGGGCGCCTGGGTGGCTCAGTGGATTAAAGCCTCAGCTTTCAGCTCCGGTCATGATCCCAGGGTCCTAGGATCAAGTCCCACATCAGGCTCTCTGCTCAGCAGGGAGCCTGCTTCCTCCTCTCTCTCTGCCTGCCTTTCTGCCTATTTGTGATCTGCCAAGAAAATAAATAAAATCTTTAAAAAAAAAAAAAAAAAAAGAGTCCCACACCTAACCAAGTGAGCCATCCAGGTGCCCCTGCTTAGCTGTATTAATAAATTTTCTTCTTCTACAGGCTTTTAAAAAAATTATTAAATTTTATTTTTTATAAACATATAAAGTATTTTTATCCCTAGGGGTACATGTCTGTGAATCGCCAGGTTTACACACTTCACAGCACTAACCATAGCACATACCCTCCCCAATGTCCATTACCCCACCCCCTTTTCTTCTACAGGCTTTTAAAGAGAAGAGCTCATGTAGGTGTCACAGAATCTGCAGCTGTCATTTGGTTCCTCGCTAACTGTGTGACCTCAGAGCACTTGACCTCTCGGCTTCCTCATCTCGCAGTTGCCCCACCTCGTTCCTCCTCCCAGATTCTCCGGGAACCACTCGGGTTCCACAATTAGATTGCACGCAGCTGGAGAGCAGGCGCGGGTCTCCGGGCGGCTGCACCTCCTCCGCATCTTCCCGCAGCCCACGCGGGGCCTTGCACCGCGCAGCGTTAGCTCGTATTACCGCAGGTGCTGGATGAATTGTCTCAGGGACTGAGCCTGGAGCCAAACACATTCATCCTCCTCCTCGCTCCAATTCCATGAGGCTGGGATGGAGCCCAAGGCGCAGGAGACGCAGTAAATCTGCTCTTTGGGTCCCACCCATTTCTCCACCAAGCAGATGTGGGAGTGGGGAGCCAAGACAGGCTGGAGGGGGATGGGGTGGAGGGTGGATCCCCCCCTTCCCGTACCCCCCCACCCCGACCTCGCGCTGGTCTGTCTGCAGGAGTGAGCGCAGCGCCCCAAGAGCTGAGTCCTGGAGAAGGGCTGGCTGACTTCCCAAAGTCTCCCGGCCCAAAAGGTGTGCGAGTGGACTTTAGGCAGTGATTTCTGCAGAAGGAAGGGATGAGGCCCTGACCAGGGGCAAAGGCAGCAGGTATGAGCCGTGGCCGGGCTCCTCCTGAGCGGGACCCGTGGCCTCGCCACCCTGAGCCTGGATAAATCACTTCGCTATTCTGAGACTCACTTTCCTCGTCCGCTAAAAAGAACAATAGCACCTATGTTTTGGATGATCATGACAATCATTTGAGATTAAGCATGTATGATTTAACAATATAGCAAGCACACCTATGGATCTCGGGGTACCTTAAGATGGTTCGAAGATCTAATTAAGTAGCCCCCAAGTGGCTCAAAGTATAGGGTTGGCTTAATGCCCCTTCCCCAACGCTAACATCACGGATGCAACTCACTTAGAGCTCACTCCAGTTCTGATGTGGGTGGGCGCCATCTTTCCCTCCTACCGTGCAGCCTTGAGTGGATTTATTAAGCCAAAGCAGCTCATGGTGCATCTTTTGTGTGCCAGGCGGTCTGCTAGGTGCTTCCTATCCCTTTTACAGAGAGGACCTCTACTCTGGGAGAACCTAGGAAACTCCTCCAAAGTCTGCTCCCGCCCCCGTTTTGTTTTGCAGACTCTGGAATTTTCCATTTCATTCCTTTTGATGCCATTTGTAGCGAAGGCTTCCTAATGCATCTTGGGAAGGAATGTGCTAAATGGTACTATATACAAACCCGCTTCTCCCACATATTAGCCACACTAAGTGCCACGCCTTTACATAATTCTGAGACATTCTTCTCAAGATATTTGTGGCCCAGGGAGGAAGCCTGTGAGGCCTTCTTGCAACTGTGCTCCTCTAGGTTGGAAACTGACAGAGACTCACTCAGAGCTGGGTGCTGACTGAGAGGGAAGTGTTTCTACCCCACCTTGCGGAGGACTTAGACCCTCCCAAGGGTTCAAAAAATGCAGCATCAAAATGGGAGGGGAGAAGACTGGATTCACCAGGTGCGGAACAAATGTTTTCAGAAACGAGATTGTTTGGGGACAGACGTTCAAGAAATACAGCTGGAAAGTCGGAAACTCAGCATTTGGGATGCCCTGGAGTTTCACATTTGACCTTCGGCTTCCACATGAGATTAAAGGACAGAAAACTTTTTCAAAGTCATTTTCTATTTGGGGCACCTGGGTGGCTCAGTTGGTGAAGCGTCTACCTTCGGCTCAGGTCATGATCCCAGGGTCCAGGGATCAAGCCCCACATCTCTCTCTCTCTCAAATAAATAAATAATCTTTTTTAAAAAGTCATTTTCTACTTATGTATCTAGGTCAAGTTCTTTGGTAGAAGTCTACCAACTATGTCCTCTTATTTTGATTTATGCCAGTGTTTTAGAGCATCTGTGTATGACAAATATTTTATAAACT
Organism: Mellivora capensis; assembly: GCA_004024625.1. Taxonomy (NCBI): domain Eukaryota; kingdom Metazoa; phylum Chordata; class Mammalia; order Carnivora; family Mustelidae; genus Mellivora; species Mellivora capensis. Next base: position 88,241 of record PISX010002085.1, read on the forward strand.
CTCAACAGCCCAAATAAAATTCAAGGATGACATAAACTATCTACACATAAGGTAATGTAATTAACGTAATATCCTAACTCTAACACAGGGCTTTTTTTTTTAACCTGCTGGCAACTGTCCTATATGCTACAGGGCAGGTCGCCTCTGCCCACTCATGCCAGCAATACCTTATCCCCAGTCACGATAGCCAAAAGTGTGTCCAGATATTGCCAAATGTCCTCTGGGGAACAAAACTGTCCCCCATTGAGAACCTCTCTTAGCAAAAAGGATCAGTAGAAAGATAATAATTTATAATAAAGTAACATGTATTTCAAAACATCAAGGCTCAAGCATGTCCTCCAGCTGCTGGCACCTACTGATAAGGAAGACATTTTGGATTTCAGAGAAGATCAGAGCTGCTAATGTTACACTAACAACAGAACACTTACCTCTATCCAAGAGAAAGAACAAAACCATCATGATTAAAATAGAGATAGTAGACTAAGACAAGCTACAGACTCAAAGTCATAAATGAACTGGGACTTATTTATAAGGACAGCCTCAAGATGGTTCCCTATTTTAAGACTGGGGTTATTGCTCTAGTGACAGAGTCTCTACTACTTAAAAAGAACTGGGACTGTACCCTGTGTGGATGGCAGAAGAGAGGCCAAGTGGTGCAGACGACCTCCAGAAAAGGAATTAGAATAATGCTCTTGAAAAAGAACAGGTAACTAGAAAATAAATTTTAGAGTGTAATTCTTACAACCTAGATTTCTTATCATTGTGCTATTTAAAAAATAGAATATGTATATAGATGGCAATATTATACCAATATTTTTAAATTTTGTAAAACAATGAAATTCAATGAGACCCCTGTATTTCATGAGTCTGTTATTTCAATCTGACTCAAGTCTGTTGGAAGAAATCTCAAATCCTTGTTGCAGATTTTCAGCTAGTTTCATTGCACAGTAACTGGCCAACAACATTGAAACCCTTTTTAGGAGAATCTGTAGTTAGAAATGCTTAATGCCTTGAGCTGGCTCACACCTGCAGAGTGTGAGTAAATAACAGTAATTTCCAGAAACGATCTTTCTTCCTTTTAAGCTTGATTCTCTCTATGGAATGGTCTTCTAAATTACTGGTCTCTTCAAGTAACTTCTTAGACCTTTTTTTCAGGATTATGATGTTCTGAGTATGGCTTACATTTACATTTGTAATAAGTTTCATCTGGAAGAACATTCAACAGTCATATGGGACAGGAGATATCTTTTTGTTGTATGGGACTAATCCAAATTTTACAAGGCACCTAGCCTCTATTCCTTTCCCAATGTCAATGGGGGGTGTCAACCAAAAAATACACCCACTAATTTCCAACATGTCCCCTCTAGGGTACCACAGCTCCTGTTGATTACCCTCAAGCTTCCATGACTGCATCCCAGATGTGGGTCACTGCCACCCAAGACTACACTGACAAGAACTCACTTTGGATGCACAGACTCATATGTTTCTGCCACCAGTTGGTGTTTGGGGCACAAGATAGGGTTACTTCTCTTATCTCTACCACCTCTAACACTTCCATGCAATGTTCACTAATCCTAACTCAACAAAACCCTCAAATGGTATTAACAAGGTAACAACTGTTGAGAGTTCATTGTGTGTCAGACCCTGGGTTTTAGGTCTACTGTTTCATTCAAACTTCATGATAACCCTATGAGGTAGATACTATTAGTAGTCACATTTTACAGAGGAGAGTTTGGGTGACTTGGCCAAAGTGACCAACATGTGAATGGCAGGATCAGAATATGAACTCTAGCTCTTACTCTATTTGCTGTACTATTTCTCTAGAACTTGCTTCTCTGAGTTCAATTTAAGTAAAAGAAGTAAATGGAAGAAACCATGCTTTTATAAAAAGTTGTATATGTTTATACCCAAAGTTTTTCCAGAGTTAGTATACATTCATCATAGCCCCCTATACCACTTGTTTTATAGTCTTGTGCCTTTGGAGTTGGAGTAGAGGAAGGGCTGTTTGGAATCTTGCCTTTGACCCTGAAAGATATCCCATCAGGAAAGAAAGACTGAGCTAAATTTCCCATAGTCAGAATGGCAAATAGGTTTCATCTCAAGTGTCAGTTGATTGTTCCATGACTGCCTAGGGTTGAGAAGGATTTTTAAGGTAAGTTGGCTAGGTTATCGTCAATTAGTAATATCTGTCCAGGCTAGGGAGACAGCATGTGGTAGCCTCCATATTATGAACATATTATCCTTATTTCCCTAGGTAGGAACCTGTACACTTCAGAACAGTTTTCAAAAGTGGGAATAAAACTGAAAAGGAAGTTTTGGTGGAATTCTAAATAACCAGAAAACCCCAGTTCCTCAGAATGCCTTTTCATGTAGACATAGAAACTAGGAAGTAGGAAGGAACTTCAAGGTTATTTGGACTCATCCATCAATAGATGAACGAATAAAGAAGAGGTGGTGTATATATACAGTGGAATAGTCCTCAGTCATAAAAAAGGAATGAAATCTTGCCATTTGCAACAATGTAGATAGAGCTAGAGAGTATAATGTTAAGTGAAATAAGTCAGTCAGAGAAAGACAAATACCATATGATTTCATTTATATGTGGAATTTAAGAAACAAAACAGATGAACAAAGGGGGGAGGGGAAGACAAACCAAGAAAAAGATTCTTCACTATGAAGAACTGATGGTGACCAGAGGGAAGATGGGTGGGGGAATGGGTGAAACAGATGATGGGGAATTCGAGTTCACTTATACAGAGTAATGTCTGAACTACACTAGGCTTTTTAAAATTAAAACTTTTAGGGGCGCCTGGGTGGCTCAGTGGGCTAAACCTCTGCCTTCTGCTCGGGTCATAATCTCAGGGTCCTGGGATCGGGGCCTTGCATCGGGCTCTCTGCTCAGTGGGGAGCTTGCTTCCCCCTCTCTCTGCCTGCCTCTCTGCCTGCTTGTGATCTCTCTCTGTTAAATAAATAAACAAAATCTTTTTAAAAAATTTAAAAAGAGATTATCTGGATTTATTTGCTTCAGAAACGTTTATCAGAAATAGGAATAGAAACAAGAAGGAATTTCTAGTGGTGAATTCTAAGTTCACCAGAAAACTCAGTTCCTCAGAATATTCCATTCATGGACTTGTAGAAACTTAAGGCGAGGAAGGACATTTAAGATAATTTAGGCCTGTGGTTCTCAAATTTGGCTTACAGTAGAATCACCTGGGGAACTTTTGAAAAATTTTGGTCTGGGTTCTGATTTAATTGGTCTGGGGATAGGCTCAGGAATTGACATTTTCTTAAAATTCCCCTCCTTGTTCTAATGCTCAGCCTGGACTGAGAACTACAGATTTGGTCAAAACCCCTCATTTTACAGATGAGGAAATGGAGGCTTTGAGAAGCCTCGTGGTTTTCCTGGGGACACACAGCTGGGAGAGAGCAGATTCTGCTCTGCGGCCTTGGCCTGGGCGTGGGGTAGAACCACTGGGTCCTTGATGCTGCAGAGCCCATGTCAGTCTCACAATCTGTGTCCTGTTGGCCATTTTCCCTACAGCCGACGCTCAAGCAGAGCATGACCGCACACCTTAAGACAGCCACAGTGTTGTGGCCTCTAACCCCTGCTCCTGGCATTCCCAAAACAAACTCCAGGCTCCTCCTACGGGGGCTCTACTGCATATCTGAGTTGTTGTTGTTGTTTTAGGATTTTATCTATTTATCGGAAAGAATAATATCGGAAAGAGAATAAGGAGCAGGAAGGGCTAGGCTCCCCTCCAAGAAGGGAGCCTGACCTAGGGCTTGATCCCACGACCCTGAGATCATGACCTGAGCCAAAGGCAGGCGCTTAACCGACTGAGCCACTCCGGTGTTCCACGTAGCTCGCTTTTCATGCCACTCGCTCTATGCCACATTGTATTACTTGCTTGCCTGTGGTGTCCCTTCATGGCTCTAAAAGCAATACTAAGAAAGCAACAAATCACTATCCCCAAAGTAACTTTAAAAATGTAGAGGAAGAGAATGAGAAGTGGGTTAAATTTATGGAATGTCTCCTATGTGCAGAGTACCTTATTTATTTATCCTCTCAACAACAGGAAGGGAAATGTTATTATCCCATTTTACAGATCAGGAATGGAAGATCTGAGAGGTTAGGTCACTTGCCCAAGGTCACACAGCTCATGGATGGGAGTCAGGATTCAAGCCAGTTCTCACTACTGCCCTCTGTAGCCTCCTCCATTAGGGCGGGGTGCCCTTGTCCCTTCGAAGGGTATACGGCCCTACAGATGGCTTATTAGTTGCCAGGAGAAAATCGTAAGGATGCAGTGGAGAAACCTGACCACGCAGTGACTGGCTGATCAAGATGAACATTAGCAGATGGACATCAGCCAACATCACCTCTATTGTCTTCTGTCTGGGGCTGCATCACCTGAACCTACTTGCGAGGAACCCAAATTGACGAACAGTCTATAAAATAATTAGCCTCTGTTCTTCAAACATTTCAGTGTCATAACAAGGAGAGGATGGCCGAGGAATGGTTCCAGAGTAAAGAAAACAAAAGGGACACGACCTCTTAAAGCTGTCTGTGGTGCTGGATTTGATTCTTCCCCAGAGTGGGGAAAATGCTCAGAGGCCCTACTGGGCCAACTGACCAATTTGGAATGTAGGGTGTACAACAGAAAGAAATATTGTAACAGTATCAAATTTTTTGAATCCCATAAGTATTGTGGCTGTGTAAGAGAATATCTTGTTCATCAGATATACAGGTATTAAGAGATAAAGGGGCATGGTGTCTTGGCTACTCTCAAATGGCTCAGAAAAAAATAAATATTGCTGTGGTATTCCTTCCAGCAGCCAGCAGAGCACTAGCCCATGGCAGATAGTGAATCAAAAATCTTTGTTTTTATGTGGTTAAATGATCCCACAGATTCCTGACATCAAGGAAAATACTTTTCAAAGAGGCTTTCTTGGTTTCTAACACTTCTGCTTGATTTCAGAGACGGCACAGACAAAATTGTGATCCTTTCCCCACCTCACTCCCCACTGGGCCCTCAGCAACTCTAAGGGGAAAAGCCTACTGTGAACTGTCTTGATGGGTTCTCCTTTGTATATACCTCCAGATTTCCAGAAAATGTATTTAGGATATTCTTACTTTTAACCATATTCACGGGGTGAAAAAGATGAGCTCAGGAGAATATGGCTGAGTACACTCTGCTCTTCTGCCTGGCCGCCATCGTGAGAATCCTCGATCAGATTCCTGCTCTACAAGATGGACTGAGTGTTTCTCTTGAAGAAGAAACCTGTCTTTCGTTTGGCAAATACTGAGCTGGCCTCTGCTAGGTGTGGTATACAGAGTACTTATCCCGGACATTTGAGGGAATAAACACAGTATGGGCTCCTGAAAGAAATGTGTGGAAACTCCGTCCGGGGTCCTGCGAGGCACTAGTTTCATGACGGTGGAATGGCGTCCCAGCCGTTCGGCAGGATGTGCCTGTATTAGTCAGGGTCTCCGCGGCAGACAGCACAACCTGCCCTGGATGGTTTAAGTGGAAAAGAGGACTCATGACCAAGGGATCCTCAGGAGTTCACAGAAGCCCTAGGAAGGCCAGAGTCTGGTTACAGACTGTCCAGGAAGGAGGGGGGGTCTTCAGCGGGGCCTTCGCCACTGGCAGAGCCCCTGTTGCCCACATCGGACAACGGGCACTAGATTCCTGCCTGCCCGTGCTCCAAAGGCTCGGGCCTGTGCTGCGCCCTGGCCAGAGAGGACTCCTCCAGAGCCCCTGCTCTCTAAGCCAGAGCAAGCTTGATGGGCAGATCTGTGCTGGAAGAAAGGCTGGGATGGTGACAGCGACTTCTATCTTGAGGAGGCGGCACTGACAATGTAGGAAAGTCCCTAAATGTGGGAAGAGAGTTCAAAAGATGCTTGGTGGCCTCAGGCATCACGGCCAGTGTCCACCGGTATAGCGCCAGCGTGGAGCAGCAAACCCTGGGGAAACTCCCAGTTGCTAGATTCTGTCTGCGGTCCTTGTGCTTTCCGTCACCATCTTCCTCATCCTCCTCTCTGCTGCTGCTCTGGCACTCTAAGGCTTATTCAGATATGGAGAAAAAAAAAAAAAAAAGGTAAAAGCCTCAAATCTTAGTTCTAAAGTGAACCTTAAGGAAGAGATTGGAATCATAACTATTTCAGGCCCCTTGAAACCTACTGGTCTCAGATGAGGAGAAGGGACCACAGCTACTATGTCTATTCTATGGGTGGGTCCAGGATCCTCTGGGATGGGCTCTGCATGGTGTGAATGTGGGGTGGCTAGAGAGAAAAGGAGGGGAGGATGGAGAGAGAGACATTGCACTGGATAAAGCTCACTCTGTCCTTCCCGGAGGACTTCTCCAAGACTTTCATATGCTGCAAGGAAGATTTCTTTCCCTAACTCTTTGGACTACAAAGAACACGTGGGTTGCAAGGCATCTTGCTGGGACTTGGGTTTCACAGAATACCCTTGGGAAAATGCTCCATTACCCCACGTTGTCTTAGAACCTCACAGAACATTTCTTCAGATTCAAAACTCTTGGAACTTTTCATGCAAATACAAGAGATCTTAAATGTCATTGGTTTCAGACCAATTTTGAGGGCTACTTTAAAAAGAGAAGGGGAGGTTGCACCTGGGTAGTTCAGTGCATTAAGTGTCTGCCTTTGGCTCAGGTCATGATCCTGGGGTCCTGTGTGGTGTTTTCGGCTCAGCTGGGAGTCTGCTTCTCCTTCTGCCCCACCCCCTGTTTGTGCTCTCACACTCACTCTCTCAAATAAATAAATAAATAAATAAAATCTTTACTAAAAGTTGGCGGTGGGGTGTAGGGGAGCAGCACTCTACAGAGTTGAATCTCTTTCAAATTCTCGACTGTCTCTGCCACCATTGCATTTAGGAAACACAGCCTGTGATCTTTAAACAAGGGACCCCTGACCCTACACTCAAGCTGATGGTTAAATAACTATAATTCACAGAGAGTATAATAATGTTATCCAGTGCGGGGGTGGGGGGGTGGGATGGGGGGAGGTATTTCCTGCAAAATCAATGTAATTTCGTATGTGCTTATTTTGCACCAGCTGAAACTAACATTGTCATGAGTTGATTCTTGTTATTTTTTGTTTCGTTTTCTGGTTCACTGTCAAGTTCAACTTCAAGTTAATTTCATATATGTACACGTGCAGAATTTGCAAAAAGTTTGGTTCCCAAGTAGGCTGGCCCACAAGCCCTTCTCCAGAACAGCTGCACAAGGCTGACAACTTCCCAACAAGTTCATAAAACCCATTTAATCCTATTATGAAAACCTATAGCAAATGGACAATGTGAACACCCTTAGGGTAAACTTGCTAGAGACAGTTACAAAGAATTTATTATTTTTTTTAAAGATTTAAAGATTATTTATTTATTAGACAGAGATCACAAGTAGGCAGAGAGGCAGGCAGAGAGAGAGGGGGAAGCAGACTCTCCACAGAGCAGAGAGCCCGATGCGGGGCTCTCTGCTCGATCCCAGGACCCTGGAATCACGACCTGAGCCAAAGGCAGAGGCAGAGGCCTTAACCCACTGAGCCACCCCGGTGCCCCGACAGTTACAAAGAATTTATAGGCCTTGATAGTTCTAAACATCCGGAAAAGTAAGATGAATCTGTTTCCAGGGCCTCTTCAGCCCCAGCCAAGCACTCCCTACTCTTGGTATTCTGGTTTGTATGAAAGCATTTAATCCAGGTGCTAACCCCAACCATCCCCTGAGTATGTGAATTACAGATTCTTGCACATCTGAAGTACTTTCTTGCGGCTTTTTTTGGTCTTGCTTTGTTTTGTTTATCCTACACAACTTCCTTCCTTCCTGCCTGCCCTTTGCTCCCCGGGGGGTTTGAGAGAGAGGTTAACCACTAATCCTGTCCTCTGCAGCGACGGGAGACCCAGATCCAGGCCCCTCCCTCTGCTCCTAGCCAAAGGGGGACAGAAGCAAACAATGGCCATTTCCAGCAACGCTGCTCTTCTCAGTACGGAAGGAGATCCGGGGAACAACCTTGAATTCACTGCTGCTAAGTGGCCCCCAGCCGCTGGGCTTGGGTGCAGAGCTACCGCCCCTGGCGCATTCTAGCCTCTCTAGCGGGCCTTCCAGTGGGCCGGGCCCCTCGACAACACGCACTGGGAAGAGCTTGCTCATGCTCTCGCTACTCTCCATGCATTCCACACAGGCAAGTTCTTTGCAGACTGAACCATTCAAAGGTTTCCGCTCCCCAAGTGTTCTTTTCAAGGGCCATTTGGAATCCAAGGGCCACTGCTAACCTTAATAACTGACATTCTTTCCATTTTTCCCCTTCCTGTCGTGAGTAGAGGGTTTGAGACCTCTCCTGATGAGTTTGTCAAGTTCTGATCTAAATTCAGAGCCCTGGATCAGGATGTACACCCTCTAGGCAAAATTTCTGCCTACTGGAAAAAAATTTTTTTTTAAACCTCAAACTTGATGAATCCTCAGACGGTGACAAGCTCCTCTGGACGTCAGTGCCTGTGCCCAGCGGACCGATCACTTGTTCACTCCCAGGGTTATCACTTGATTCCCTTCCTGGGGTTGGTTTGCTAGAAACAGAAGAGCAAAGCTCTTACAGCGCACTTAATATCAAAGCATTTCTCTAATGGCCCTTGGGATGTCAACCGCTCCCGGCTGAGGGCACTCTACTCATCTGCCTGAGTTAAATTAAGGCACACAAAAGACAAGTGCTTTTCCCAAGGCCTTTGAGTGAGGGGGTGGGGAGGGGGGCAAGAAGAGTCACGATGGGGTCCGAAGCTGATTAAAGCTTCGAAAGGGAGGCAGACACAGATGGCCACGCAGAGCCGTGGTGGGGTGCTGAAGCCAGAGATGCTCAGAGTTAGACCCTGCCTCTACGACGTCCTAGCTCCTCGTCCTTGTCCTGGTTAGTTTTCTTTCGTGGCCTGTTTTCTCATCTAGGAAGTGCGGATAACAACTCCTACCTGAATGATATGAGCATCAGCACCCGGTGCCCGGCACAGCCTTCTGTTGTGTCCTCACTGGTACTGCTTCTCGGGGCCTCCTGCCATTAATGGAGGGCCTGAGGACCCCTGTTGGCTTGGCTCACGGAAAATCAAGGAAAGGTGAGAGTAGGATACACACTGGTTCAAGAAGCATTCTTGTTCTCTGAAAGGCATTAAACCAAGGCTGGAAAATGCTCTCCTTTTCCAAAAGGGGTTTGAAACAAAAGCCCTCTCAAACGGATGAGACTGGCAACATTTTGGAGAGTAATAAAGGAAGCCAGCCGATCTTCTCCAGGCACACGGGAAGGAGCGCGAGGGAAAGGAAGAGAGAAAAACAGAGGGAGAAACCAGGAGTCCAAGGGCCCCTAGTAGTTGAGTTCTAGGCAGAAAGCATTGGGCTTCATCCTCTCAGAAAATGATTAAGAGGAACCTTTGGGAAAACATACGCAGATTTCTATCATTTAGGCTGCAGCTTACTTCTGCACAAAACACTCTGGTTTCTGATTTAGGTTTTTCCAAATGCAAAGGAGCTCTTCTTAGCGTGTCACCTCAGTGTCCAAAAGTGGGGCCGGGCATCTTTGTTATAATAGACGCTCCCCCGAGTGCTGCCAACAACACGAGGAGGGTCCAAGGCGGCCAGGCGGGGGTGGGGTGGGGTGGAGGGGGTGGGGGGGACGGTGAAGCACCTCGGAGACTCGGAATTCTCTTGGTCGAAATGAAAATAGTTTACACCGATATTGTCACAAATCCAAGATATCTGGGGCAAATGGTTTCCTCATTTCTCCTCAATAAACCAGTGTGGAGATTCTTGGCAAGCCCTGCTCCTCACAGGGTGGGCAGCTGTGAGTCCAGCCAGGGCCTTAGCTCCTTCTCCTCCTCCTCTCCTAACCTCGTCCTGCCTTTTGCAGCTGGAGTTCTCCCCCTCCCCCTATCTGCCTCACAGCTGATTATTTTAGCAGACAAGCTCAGAGACTGAAGAAAACAGGACCTCTTCTTTAAAGTAGTAACTGTACTGAAACTTAGTGGGAAAAGTCCCTCCTTGGGTCCCAGCCTCTGAATGCCATCAGCTAGTGGAGCGAGCAGCCATTTGGATTCATTTGCTCCAAAGTTTTCCGGTCTCAGTGTTTCGACGGCGGGGCTGGGGACTCCATAAATCTAAACCTCTTTAGACTCTTAAACATGGGCATTTCATCCTACAAATCCTTTCCCTCATATATTTGTTCAAAGGACCCACAAATGCAACAAAACAAACTTCCATTTAGAATGCTCAAGGAAGTCTTTGTTATTTTGAAAACACCTGGAGAGAGGGGTTTTTTTTTTGTTTGTTTTGGTTTTTTTTTGGCTACTACCACAAATCTTGGCTTCTTTTGAATGGTAGAAGCAGAAAAAGGGGTTTAAAGTATAAAAGAGCGCTACATATTTGGGATGGGAAAGAGAAACATAATTTTTAGCCAACTCTTTTCTGAGATTGGTAGAATTAACCAAAACCAAACATGACATTGTCACACGATTTTTAAAAGAAAAGTCGCTTAAAGTCAGAAACAGTGTTCCTAATATCACTTCCACCTGTTTGAGAAAAGGCAAATGGTAAACACCGACACCTCCCCCCCTTCCAAATCCACATTATGAAACAGCATTCTGCTTTAGGGGACCTTGTGATTTTCAGTCAGTTTTTGTGTGGTTAAGAAATGTATTTATAGCAGTCATTAAAATCACGATTGGTCATTATGAACAGTTAAACACCTCCACTTTGGGACAAATTTCAGGTCAACATTTAGAACAAATGAGGCTCCCAAACATTCGATATGCATCTTAGCTAACTGTGCTGTCACGGGTGGCGCTTGAAAAGGCTGGAGGATATTTGTCGTGTGCTCTGGAGTGAAACGGACAATTTAAGAGAAGCCTTCGTGGCGAACACGGTAGGAATAAGATACAGGCAAACAAACAGCAAGAAAACGTACCCAGCATTAGCTACAGCCTCTCCAGCTGGAGCACTCTAGAGCTTACTGGTATGGGCTTATCGAAGACGTAGGTTCAGAAGAGAAAAGTAACTTCCTACTCACCCAGAGACTCCACACAACTCTTTAGAGAGGGTTCCCGCTCTGAAAACCAGCCACCTCCTTACCTGCAGCGGGTTATTGTCCCCCCCCCACCTCCCCTGCGTGCGCTCACCTGCAGCACTTTCATATAAATGGCCTCCCTCCCCTCCTCCTCACTCGAATCTCTGGCTAATATCATCCTTGCCTGAAAAAGCAAATGTAGGGGTAAGCTTCTGCGTCTCTCTAGCAGCTAGAAGCTACAATAATAAAATGCCACAAACTTCCAAATTTTGGAACTGGGTTTATACTTTCAAAAAATCAAAACTTAACCATGTATCCACGGGCTCCAAGCTGCTTCCGGAAGTTCGCTTGTAAATTAGTTGCATGGAACTTGAAACAGATTATTTCCTCTCCAGAAGTAAAGCTACATCTGGTAGCTGGGTTGCTTAGCCAGACTACAGACCATTTTACATTCCGTCAAAGGGCTGAATTGTAGCACTAGCTGTCCTAGCTTGAGTTTAGGGAGTTGGGAAGCATGCAAGTCAGAGTGAGGAGAAAACATCTCTCAGAACAATTCTGAAATAAGCAGTTTGCTCTGGTTATTTCGCTGTTTCCAAGCACCCAGTTCCCATGTATAGGGCCCCTAAAAAGTAATACACTAATAACACCACATTTCCTTGGAGTCTATTTTCTTCAAGGCAAGTTAGGCCAAACTTACAGACCTTCCCTTGCCTTAAATCACAAAGAGCTGGTAAGCTTCACTGGGTGTCAGTTTGAGTCCCTGGGCTTCTTTTTAATTCACACATATGTGTAAATGGCTAATGGGGCTGTAACCTTCCCACAAGAATTTGCATTTTGAGTAAAGGCACCAGGATTGGGGATCGAGGACAGAGGATCTGTTTGGGGGAGGGAATGGAGACCAGCACAACCAGCCACCCAGCTCTGCTCAGAGGTGGTTTTCAGGGCCTCTTCCCATCTCACTTCAGAACCTATCCGCTAAAAGCTCTGAGAGGCATCAGGAGAGTGGGGCAAGGGCAGGCTGGTGTGTGCCCAGGGGAGTGGCTCATTCCTTGGGCTGCTTATTTTGTTAAGATCCTACAGCAGCGGAGTGAGAGCTTTGAGGGGAATGCAGGACCACTGGCGCAGCTGGAAAACAGGCCGATTCTTAGCCCCAAACCTGGTGGGCCCAGAGGGCAGGAACCTGCATTTGTTTTAAACACTCCCTGTGATTCTGACTTCCTATCAAAAGAGACATGAAGAGGCAAGTAATTTGACTATTTTTAAAATTTAGGTAATTTTACTCCATCTACATAATTTCTTGTAGGATACTTTATATATTAAATTCCACCTAAAGCTCTAAAAAACAAACAAGCAAAATGGCCTTTTAAATTGATCATCAAGGTCTTTTGAATTATACCCAGTCATCATATTGTTAGCTTCCAAACCTATATTTCTTTCAACAGTTGTTTTTTTTTTTTTTTAAGATTTTATTTATTTGACAGAGATCACAAGTAGGCAGAGTCAGGCAAAGAGGAAGGGAAGCAGGCTCCCCACTGAGCAGAGAGCACCATGCGATGCGGGGATGCGGGGCTCAATCTCAGGACCCTGGGATCGTGACCTGAGTGGAAGGCAGAGGCTTTAACCCACTGAGCCACCCAGGCACCCCTCTTTCAACAGTTCTTAAAATTTAGTGCCAGAAGCTTTACATCTAAGAAAGAAAACACATATGTGGAGATAGACTGAAGATTTTGAATCAAGGGGTCAAATGTATGTTATTAACTTATTTTTGACATTTGAACCTCACTTAAATCCCAAATTTTTACTTTTCAAATATCAAGTTGGTATGAGATATGAAAATGTTTAAGAGCAGTTGACAGAAGTAATCCTCACTCAGGAAATCCTTAGATTTGGTTACCCAAGATAAGACAAGCCTTGCAATTTTCTTGTGCGTATTTTAGGATATGCCTAGAGAAAAAATCCCAACCCCTGCACACAACATCAAGGCTTAACAAAAAGATCAACTTAATATTGCGGCAGGTCTTAACTTTGGTTTCCTGAACTAATTGCTTAAAATGTCAACCTTTATTTGATATTAATATCTTTGCATTCAAATATTTACAATTACTTTTTTAGTCCCTAGGAACTCTTAATTCCTGAGAGTTGGGGCCCTCTTTTCCAAACCCATATTCAAGGAAGAGCAAAGCAGCTCAGTAAAGTCTCCTTTTTACTGACCTTTAAGAAAAAGCATTCATCAGGCAAAAGTTCAACCTGATGCTAATGGCCAAAGGCAGTGTTCTAGGGAGTCTACCTTGGGCTTAAAAACCATAGTTTATTTAATTCTTTTTTTTAAAAAAGATTTTATTTATTTGACAGAAAGAGATCACAGGTAGGCAGACAGGCAGGCAGAGAGGAGGAAGCAGGCTCCCCGCTGAGCAGAGAGCCCTATGTGGAGCTAGATCCCAGGATCCCGGGATCATGACCTGAGCCGAAGGCAGAGGCTTTAACCCACTGAGCCACCCAGGCGCCCCATAGTTTATTATTCTTGTAACTGCTTTCTGCACTTCTCAAACCCAAACCTTTCAATTGGTACATGCAAGCATAGTTAAAATACTAATTCTTATCTTTCAAGGAAAAATATTTGCAGAGTCCTTTCCAGTCTTTTTCCTCTTCTGGGTGGGGAGGAACTGAGGGTAGAGAGGAAGCAGAACAGGAACTGTTCTGCCAAAGACAGTAATCATTTCAATTCCCCCTGCCCAGTTAGGTATCTTACTTCTGCACACAACACAAAATGAGACACTTAGAATAGGTACAAAGCATTATTTGTTTTTGTCACTGCCATAGTGCAGATGATTTATTTATTTATTTGACAGATAGAAATCACAAGTAGGCAGAGAGGCAGGCAGAGAGAGAGGAGGAAGCCGACTCCCCACTGAGCAGAGAGCCCGATGCGGGGCTCGATACCAGGACCCTGAGATCATGACCTGAGCCGAAGGCAGAGGCTTTAACCCACTGAGCCACCCAGGCACCCCAGTGCAGATGATTTAAACAAAAGTAACTATAGTGTAATAGCTTCCTTCTCCCTAACTTCAGATGTTCAACAATGCAGGGCAAGATGCTTTAGGAGGGTTTTAAGTATTAAGTCTAATGCAAAAAATCAATGTGAATTTATACAACAGTTGCCTTATTGACAATCCCAACACAAGTTTTTCTGTTCTATAGCTAAGGTTACTTGCAATAGAGTGGTTAAAGTCAGGAATTTGGTCTTTACAAAGTATTCAAGCTTTTAATAGGTCAAGGAATTTGAGCTGGTGGAAAAAAGGGACCCTACAAATATCCCAGGTACTATGGATACTGGTCAATTAGTCCAAGATTAGATTACGTGTTAAATATTGAGCCAAAATGAATCCTTGAGCTTTTGGTTCACTTTCGTTCGGTACTCTCTTGGATGGTTCTAAAATTAGCACAGTTCCACACTCAACTGTACAGTGGTCAAAGTTTATAGATGAAGAAAACCAATGGAGACCACTGAAACATTCATCCCATCAACAAGGAGCAGTGCCCAGTATCTTCCACCTTGTAACACATGGAGACAGTTGTCCCATTATACTGGCAACTAAGAGGTTGGAGAAGACACCAGAGGCAAACCTCACGACATCCTGGGGTAACATGGCCATGAAGGGAGCAATGAGATTCAAGCATGAAAACAAGGATAAGTCAGTTTAATACACAGGCACCTTACATATAAATCTGTCTAGCATTCCTAATCCTGCAAAAGCCACCTTAAGTCTTCCAGGAAACAAAACAATCCACTTGAGGGGAAAGCACCCTCTAATACAGCAGTGTAATTTACTCTGGTTTCTAGTTTTTGTTTTACTTATGTATTTAAAATCATACCAGAAAAAAAGAGGTTTCTTTGTCAAATAATAGAACAACATTGACCTGAAGCTCGCTTAACATTTTGTGTTGTGTGCAGATGAAGTTGTCAATCCCTCTTGCATTAGCAAAAGTGAAAATATGAACAAAAATAAGAAAATGAAACTAGAGAGAAAAACAATAGGTAAAACCAAGACAAAATTCAAATTTACTTTCAAAAATCTGATTTTATTTTCTGAATCAAAAAGAAGTGTATTCACGTTAGATGTAGAATGTTTAACTTTGCATTGATATCTCTCAAAACACCTTCCTGATATTGTTAACAGTGCTTAGAACTGTAAAAAGTCAACATCCAATACCATGTTTTAAAGAAAAAAGTTTAAATGTAGGATTTATTTCTAAGAAACCCTTCTCAAAGGTCAAGGCATTGGCAATTCTAATTTAAAAGGAATTTTAATCATTATTGGAAATTTAAGTGACAATTGTTTTCAAGAGCTAAAACTCAGATCGCTTTTAAAACAGAAAAAATTTTAATATCTGAGGGACTCCCACCTGGCAACTTCAATTAAACATTATTTCCTATTACCCCCCCAAATAACTAAATGCATTATTTTACCTTGGAATAGGAAAATTAGAAAATGGAATTTTAAAAATTTTATATATATATATATATATATATATATATATATATATATACATACACACACACACACACACACACCATTTGAATGGTCGTGTCTGCTAGCAGAATCATGAAATTAAAACCAAATTCTATATTCAAGGGACAAAAGATAAATGCTCTTTCATTGTTCTAAGAGTCTATCCTATTCCTTGTTGTTTTCTATCCCCATAGATTAAAATCATGACCAAAGGCTAAGAGTTAATCCATTTACCGGAAATGAACAGCTGGTAGGTAGGTACTGGCCCTACATTTGTGTCCTTTAACTAGTCCAGGACTCAAAGGCTAGGGGGATTTATATGAACATGATTTAGGAACACTTGAGAATTCCAAAATGACTGACATCCATGTCCCTCAAATCTAGTACATGTTATTCATAGGCTATTCAAGTGTACTGAAGCATGTCCAGCATGCAGGCAAACTTCTTGTTTCAAATTGAGGTAAAACAGACAAAAAAATACTTAATATTAACAGAAGCTACATAATTAAAATTAACCTTCTTTTGTTGCTTATTTCATAAAAATTGATTTTTAAGTTTTCTCACAGAAAAGAGACTCTTTCTAAAGCCAATAATTTCTCCAATTTCAGTCACCTAAAAATTAAGCTTCTTCGTTCAAAGCCATTATTACTAAAGAATATTTTGAAATGAAGGAAAACATTTTCCCTCAGAATCTGCATTTTGTACTTAGCGTGATACAATTTATTACTTTATTTTTCAAATTTAGAAAGAATTCAAGTCTAAGTACTAGCTGATATTCTTCAGACACAAAGCAATACCGACGGGATTCATAAATATGATTTTCTGACAGATGGGAAAGTTTGCTAACATTTACAAAATATCAACAACTCTTCTTTCAAGCATAAGATGACTGAGACTTATTGTTATGATTACTTTTTCAGTACAAATACGAATTTAAATCTTGATTTTTTTTTTTTTGCCAACATTTTAAGTAGTCAAATTTTATTCCACTTCCAGGTTTCAAATTAAAATATTAATAACAAAGCAATGAACATTACCCAACTGGCAACAAGTCCCATATTTCAATGTTATTTTTAACCCAACAATTATAACCTACTGCCAGTAATTATTCATATGTATCTACCTATTCTTACTAAAGAAGCACTGGTCAGGTATATCAAAGCATAACTGCAAGAATGGTACTTGGCACTGGATTACCTTAATGCTTCTGGTATAAAAAGAAGCACTCTTAAGCACTTTTTTAATCTGTAATCTGAATTTCCAAAAGCATTTTTAAACTGTTAATTTTGCACTGATAGATTCTAGGGAGTCTACTCCCAGCTAACATGGTTGATTTAAAAATAAAACAAAACAAATAAATCCCTAAGCCACATGGTAATGGAATATTACACTTGCTTTTTATATCATGGAAACAGTTCTAGGCAGACCAAAAGTAGAAGAAAACCTGCTAAATCAAAGTACTGTAAATAAATTTCATCTTACACACCTCAGAGCAGAAAAGCTCAAAAAATCAAAATTGTAAAATCAAAAGACCACTCCCTGCCCCACACAAAAACCCACCCAAAACACTTGAATTCTGAGTCTAACGTTCCCCTAAAATGTTAATTCCAGAAGCTTTAAGGTACTTCAACTGTGCAGTGACTGTTGAAAGCACCACACCAGGGAGGAAATGCTGTAAAAGGGGTCAGCAGCCGCTGGCCCGCCCCTCACCAACCCCACCCCAATAATATGTAAAAGCCTCTGTAAAGTTTTTTTCTTATGCTAATAAAGGCATACCACCTAGCGTGCTAAAGACTAAAACTAGCAGCATTAGAGCAGTAAAGTGAAAATAGGAAGCCGACAGGAATGGTCTAAATGCCTACTTAGAAGAAACAAAGCAGCAGACAGGACCCTTTGCCCTCTCATCGTGTTTGTAGGGAAGTGGTTGAATTAAACAGATTTACCCACATTAACAAAAAATTAACAAAGCTTCCCCAAGACACCAGAATAAAACCTGACCTTTCCAGTCAAAGGGCACAGAGAGGACTCTTCCATGTCCTGGAGTTGAATGAGTTCAAAGACTGGCAATAAAGGCAAAAAGAAAGCATTAGGGGTGTGATGTGAACAAGCTCTGGAGTTAGTTTATCGAACAGTCACACCAAGTTTCTCCAGCACACGAACACCCTTTTCTTGGTATTCCTGTCGGGTCATCCAGAAGTTGTCTTTGTCCTTCATGATATCTGCCAGAACAGCACCACCCAGGAACACCATATGCTTTCTGCGCGGTGGGTCTTCGATGCGGATCTTAAATTTCTAAAGGAGAAAAGACAAGATCGTAAAATGTCACAAGTGCATCATGCTTTCTGCTTCATGAAGATGAATGTCTCATATATTCTTCTCCTGAATTCCCACACAAGTCCTGTGACGTAAGTAGGATGGCTTGACTTTTTATCTGAAGTAGACATTTTTGGTAATTTGCCCAAAGCTCAGACCGAGGAGATCACACAACCATCACAGTGTGCTGATTTACACCTGTTCCCCCATCGCTATTAACAACACCCCCTGTCACTCTCAAAATTGTCTTGATATGAACAATAAATTGCACAATCAGCCTACTGAGAGCCCAAGTACCAGAGTCCTGATTGTAGCAGGTTTCTTCACCTCCTGGGGATGACCACATGAGAAAATCGCTTAGATGTCAAGTCAAGAGCTTGGATAAGAGGACTTCTATGGTTTCTTCAAGGTCTAAAGTCTCTATGATTGCTCTCCCATGTAAGAGTAAGATTGGGATTCTTTTCTTATAAGCAAAGCTCACTTTCTATTGTCTCAAATTCAAATGAAATGTTCTCAAAATAAACAAGGCCAAATATGGTCAAATAAACCGTGGAGATGCTGGGAAAAAAATGAACACAGTAACCAAAATTAGACAAGTGGAATAAGTTTTACACTCTGCAGCCACTATTGATCGTTTAATAGAAGACACACCTCAATCTGTGTGATCATTCCACACCTGAAAGAAAAACCTTAAAATGTCATTGTTCAATTTACTGTGTCACAAATCCTGCAAAAGGACTCAAAAGTCACTATGTCATTTTAGACTGTCTTCACGTCACATAACTGAATTGTAGGATCAGGTATAAACACCAGTTTACTTACTTAAAAAAAATAGGCCTGGCTTTGTTGCAATAAAACTTCACTTATACAAACAGGCAGTATGATACAGGCCTGAAGGTCAGCTCTAAGGGAAAGCTGGTTAGTCCCTGCAGCTCTGAGTGGGCTGCTGTTTCTCTCACACCACCTGGTCTGGTCACACCAATTCTTGTTCTCCACTGCTGCTTCTCTCTCCCTCCTCCCTGCAACTCCCAAGTTGAAACTCATTCTTCTTCTTTTTTTTTTTCTTTTTAAATATTTTTATTTATTTGTCAGACAGAGAGAGGGAGAGAGAGCGAGCGAGCGAATCAACACACAACCAAGGGGAGCAGCAGCCAGGAGGAGAAGCAGGCTTCCCGCGGAGCAGGGAGCTGGATGCCGAACTTGATCCCATGACTCTGGGATCATGACCTGAGTCAAAGGCAGTCGCTTAGCCAACTGAGCCGCGTCCCTTGAAACTCATTCTGTCAGACCATTCCAGCCACCACTCCTCTTTGCCAAGTCACCTACAGGAGCCCCGATTTATTCCGTCTCATGTCCGCTCTTCCTGCGCGTGCGCGCGCGCGCGCGCGTGTGTGTGTGTGTGTGTGTGTGCGCTCTCCCCACCACTTCCTGGTCTCCTTTATGACTTCATCCTTCTCTCCCTCTCACTTCATGTAGCACAACACGGACTCGGGGGACCACCTCTCTACTCTGTAGCTGCCCTCAAGCAACTGAACACGACAGGTGAGAAACTGCACGTCTTGGCTGAACTGCATCACTTCCTTCACTTGAGCCCCTTAGTGCAGCCTGGCAAGCCCACGGCACCTGTCTTCTCTCTTCTACTCTTCAAGACCACAATTTCATACCTCCTCCATCTCATGAACTTCCACCACCACCTCCCTCCCTCCCAGCCCGCTACCTTGTCCTTCTACAGCCTTCTTTCTTCCTCCCTCCCCCACATCAGACTTAGTGATCCCTTAAAAACAAGTCAGATCCCATCACTTCTCTGCTCAAAACCCTCCCAAGGCTTTCTGTTTCACTAGGAGTAAAGCTAAACCCTTCACCATGGCTGACGAGACCTGCATCCGACCACCTTTCTGCCCTCACCAACCAGGCCTCCCCTTTACTCACTCTGCCCCAGCCATACCTGCACATTTGCGACAACCCAGGGCTTTTATTTGGGGGCAGGGGGGGGGGTAAGATTTTACTTTTTTTGACAGGGAGAGAGAAAGCAAACAAACACATAAGCAGAGGGACAAGCAGGCAGAAGGAGAGGGAAAAGCAGACTCCCCACTGAGTGAGGAGCCTAAAACAGGCCTCAATGCCTCGGCATCATGACCTGAACCGAAAGCAGATGCTTAACCGACAGAGCCACCCAGGCAGGCCACAGGGCTTTTGTACTTGCCATTCCCGCCTGGAAGATTCTTTCCACAGATGGTTACGTGGCTCAACGGCTCACTCTATTCAGGTCTCTGCTCAGAACTGATCTCCTCAGAATCCTTCCGTGACCACACTACATGAAGGAGCATGCCACCTCCCCAGTCACTACCACTTTCTAGCCCCTCACCTGACTTTACTTTTCTTCATAGTGCTTATTACTACTGACACATTCACATAATAAAAGTGGGGACCTGGTTTTTATTTACTACTGTTTTGTTTGTTCCAGCAGCTAGACAAGTGTTTGGCACCCAGAAGCAGGTCAAGAAATATTTGCCGAGTAAGGAAATAATCACCTGAGATTAATTTTAAATTATATGTATGACAAAAAAACCAGACAAATAAAGCAAAGTACTTAGACAACACGGTTCCTTTTGAGTCTTTTAATTTATTTAATATATGTGAGTCTACACTCCATTTTCACAATTTAGCGATAGATGAAAATGTGACATTAGTATCTCTGATATATATAGTCCTCTGTAATATGTAATCTCATTATCTACAACAGCTGATCAAAGTTGTTGGGACAGAGCTCAGAGATTAACTTGGAATTAAATATCCTGGCTGAGTGCATAGTATATATAGTGTACTTCACACACTCCAGTGTTGGTAGAAAAAAAAACACCAATGCCGAATTACCATCAACTATTACCTTCTAGTTTGTAAATTACTTTCTATTCTATACATTGACAACTACCAATTAAAGTCTGTTTCAAGAGCAAGGACAGCTGATGGGGATGCAAAATATTTGCTACATTATGTTTTACAATCTGATTAGGGAAGACGTATGCAAGAAACAGCCAGAAAAATAACCCAGAATCAGAAATTTGAGTCCAAGAGTAGCAATGAAGGCTGGTTACATATCCAAAAAGTACCCCAAAACCCCAAGAGGCATTTCTCTCTCCATAACATAGCAGTCGCCCTTTATCTGTGGTTTCAGTTACCCATGGTCTGGCAGCGGATGATGGCCCGGCCAACACACCACTACATCACGAGGCCTGCGTGACTCCCATCACCTTATCTCGTCACGGAGGCATTTTATCCTCACATCTCCACAAGAGTGGGTATAGTACAATAGGATATTTTAACAGAGACCACATTCATATAACTTTCATATAACTTTTTTCCAGTATATTGCTGTAACTGTCCTATTTCCTTGCTGTTAATCTCTTCCTGGGCCTAATCTATGAATTAAACTTCATCATAAGTGTTCTTGTTTGGGGGGGAATCAGTATTATCTGCGGTTTAGTCATCCACTGGGAGACTCTGAACATATCCCCACAGAAAAGGGTTGGGGGAAGGAATACTGTATGGCAGGTTCTTCCTGTGCCCTTAGAAGAACCTCGACTCCAGGTTATCTGTTGCAGAGAAACCAGAACATGTGGCCTGGGACCTCACTGCCTCCAGCCACTGAATACAGAGGTGACCCGGCAGTACAACCATTCTGAAACAGAGCTTACCTAGAACCATTTACTTCTATCTCTTCAAGGCTGCATGTGACTTCATTAAAAATTTGTTTAGGAAGACTTCTTGCTCCCTCTGGTGGTTGTCAAGATTCACAAGCTGCTGTACAGGGTTTTAAAAAGCATGTTAACAGCTGGATTATTGACTGATACTTACAGAAAGTTTTTCCACATCTCCCTTTAAAACTCGTTCTAAGTAAAGCTGTTTAAGTTCTCGTTCCAACCGTGATGGCAGCCCAGGGTACATAGTAGACCCTCCAGAAAGCACGATGTGCTTATAGAATTCAGATCTAGAAGGACACAAAAGGTATTCACTTGGGGTTTCACATGAGAAAAACAGTCTTTCAGCATTCCTTTTATATGTCAGCCTCAAGGGATTGCTGGGAGAATTAAATAAAATTCAACACGGAAATTGCAGGGCTGAACATTTGTTATTAATGCTGTTATTAGATAACAAACCCTCTCTACATGTAAAATACTTATTAATGAGAATGCTTCTAAAGCACATGACACACTGTCCTGCAAATATAATTGAGACTTTTTAAAAAAAGATTTTTATTTTTCTATTGAGAGAGAGAGAGAGCAAGCTGGGTGTGGGGGAAGGAGGAGAGGGACAAGCAGACTCTGCACTGACTTTAGAGCCTGACGTGGGACTCGATCTCATGACCCTGAAATCATAACCTGAGCTGAAATCAGAAGAGTCAGACGCCCAACTGACTGAACCACTCAGGCACCCCTGTAATTGGGCATTTAACAATGACCAGAGTTTACATCACAAACTTCCACTATTTGGACTATGTATGTCATCACGGTGCTTCCCGGAGTTTACCATAACTAACCATTTTCTACTATGATTTCAGTTGCTTTTCCAAATTTTCCATTTGCCTTTTGTACTTTTCCCTTTTGTTCCTTTGCCTTAGAACTAGCTGCTGTTATGTTAGGTGAGACTGACGTGTTTCCTCATTACAGAAGTCTTCTCTTTCTTCTTTAAATATGCTACCAGTTATGATACCAGAGAGTCAAATCTAAAATAACTGCTTCCGAAGTAAGAGTAATATAATGAAGTGAGGGTCTGAGGAACTCTTCTAGTGAAGTTCAGGAGCTGAGCCACAGCTAGCTTGGCTTCATTCAGCCTGGCTTCCAACGGCTCAGGCTATCATGACCTCAGCTTACAGAAATGTGCGGCTTTTACACCCACTTGCAGAGCTCCACGCATGAGCATAGCACATGCAGTTGACCTATGGCTCCACGTGGTCTGTTCCCATGAGCATTTACAGGTACACCTTCAACATGCAGAACACATGGAGCTGAGCTGTGCTACTTCCCAATGCTAGCTAGCTCTGTTGTAAGGTCTTGAACCGGACTCCAGTGCTTTGGGAATGCCAATACTTCAATCACCACCAAAAGGAATATACTTTTGAGTCCAATTTTACTATTAATGATCATTAAGTCAAGGGACAAAAGCATCTACCTAATCCCTACTAAGAGAGGTTTGGATTTTTGATCATCTCACATTAAGTTTATAGCTTGTGATAAGCCAACTGCTATTTTTATTACTTTTCATTATTACCCTGCTCCTCGGCCATCCCACAAAAATTAGTCTGATGGTTATTTAACTCAGGGTTAAACAGACAAGTAAGCAAACACTTGCTTTTTACAAAATGCTTCTGAGTGAATTCCTCCATAACCTGGGCATACAGGAGGGCTGTTCAACAATGACTCAAACTCTAGATGCAATAAAAGGTTATAAACTTATTTAGTAACTAAGTAAATAAAAATTTTTGTATAGCCAAAGAACATAAGAGACAAATGGAAAATCAGAAAAAGTATCTGCAATAAATATCACAGAGCTATAATATAAAAAGAACTTTTAAAAAATTGAGGGGGAAAATTACAAAAATTCTACAGAAGCAGCAAAAGCCATGAACAGATAATTCACCAGAAAAAGATAGAAACAGCCCTAAACATAGAAAAATATGTTCAACTTCTCTCTTAAGTAAAATCAAATGAAAACTACACTGAAATATCATTTCACTCATCAGACTGGCAAAAAAGTTAAAAAGTTGCCAAACTATGACCAAGCTGTGGGGACACACGGTGCCTTCATCTATTACTGGTGGGAAGGAGAAGGGTCCTAACATCCAAACAGGGGAACTGAGCAGTAACATATGCATTTACTTACCCTCAGACCCAACAATTCCCTTTAGAAATGTTTTCAGACGAGATCGGGCGCGTTCAGGGTGGTATGGCCGTAGACTAGAAATGTTTTCAAATTATACATGCCCAACAGTACAAAAATATACCCTGCACAAGGTTATTAACTGCAGCATTATTTGTCTGCAAAAATACTGGCATCTACCTACGTAACCCAGATTCACCGAATGTTATGTATACACTGGGGATAAAAAGGACAATCTCTAGGAATGGTACAGGATTGTTTAGGATATATTAAGTGAAGGAAGTAAAGTACAAAAAAGCATTTATATTAAGCTACCTTTTGTATAAGAACAAATAAGAAACACAGAAAGGATAAACCCAAGCTAATGAGATCATTTACCTATAAGAGGGAAGAAGGCTAGAGTAGAGAACAAGGGGCTGGGAGAGTAATACTTCAAAGTATGCTTTTTATATAGTTCTGACTAGATGGTAATGTTTTACCTACAAAATTAAAGCTAAGGCAGGACTATCCTGTGCCACAAAACAGAATGTGCTCAAAGAGATAAGAGCATGTCAAAGGATACACAGGTGTGTTTGAAGGGGCTCTCCCTGGACAAATCAGGAACAATTTGAGCATCAAAATAAATAAAGACAGTAATAGATTATAATCACTGGACAAAATCATGAGTTCACGCTGATAACAAGCAAAACAAGGCAATGCACTTTCTTATGCTGGAATACCATTTAATAAATATAGAAAGAATGACAGAATTAGAAAATTACCTTTTTGAGAGCACAATAAAAATGGATTTAGGCAAGAATCATCAACAATACTAAAAGGGGTGGGGGGGGCAGAATTTAATGAGGAAGAGGAGATCAACACAGTCCCAAGGTACTTTCCCACAAATTACTTACAAACTAAGAAAGGAAAAAATACAAAAACTAAATAGGAAACTTCATCAAGAGCTTAATCCTAACATCACCAACAAGGAACAAACAGATTTCATCTCTGGATGGGACACCCTGAGAAGGACACATCACTTCAGTAGTATTCCAGCCCCAAATGCATAAGCTGGATCTAATCATGAAAAAACACTCAAACTCAAGTTGAGAAAAATTCTCTAAAATAATTGGCTTGTACTCTAAAAAGATGTTGCTGTCATGAAAGCCTGAAGAATTGTAACAGATAAAAGCTAAGACACGACAACTACATACACTGTGCGAGCTTAGACTTGATAATCTCCTGGGGAAAGGAAAAACTGTATAAAGGACATCACTGGGACAGTAGATGAAACTGAAAAATGGGTGGCAGATAACAGCAGATCAGTAATCATTCTCCTGAGCTCAGAAACGGCACTGTGGCTAGTTAAGAGAATACCTCTGTTCTCAGGAAATACAAAGCAAATATCAAGGAGTAAGAGGACTTACGTGTTCAACATACTCTCAAAAGGCTCAAGAAAAAAGAGAGGGAAAATGATAGAATAAAGTTGCCGAATGTTAAAATTAGTAGAATGAGAAACTGAGTAAAGAGTATGTATGACTTCTCTGTATTATTCTTGGAAATTTTCCTTAAGTTCTGAATTATTTAAAAAAAAGTTTAAGGTGGTTTCTGAGACACAATGATATATATCCAACATCCAATGTCACCCTCAAAAAATTTTTTTGCCTTATCTGTTCAAAACCATGAGTGAAGTAATAGACAACTTAGTCACTTTAACTATACATACTCTACCTATTGATAAATAACCTTGAAACCAGCACTTACGACGTACCTGGTATCAATGTCAGCTGCCTGGATTGTGTTAAAAAGCAACTCGGCAACACCTACTCCCTCAACATTGATCAGGTGAGGCTGAAATAAAGCTTCCGGTGCTTCAAATCTCTCTCCCCCAACTTTGATAATGCGGCCATCTGGGAGCTAGAAACCAAGAATAACCAGGTATTAGTCAGCAAAACATATTTAAAAATTTCTCAGTGTTCTTTAGAATACTAGTACTTTAAACACATCTGTTCAATAACCAAAATCATTATCAGCAACATGTTTCTCCTAAAATAAATTTTTGAAAAAGAAAAAAAAAGGCGAAATAAAATACATTTAGATAATTTTGTTATTATCATGCTGTTTTGTTTTTTAAATGCAGAACATGCCATCATGCCATGCTCCAACACATCAGGAATTTCTTGAAAAAAGTCACAAATGCATGAGTGTGTAATGTTCCACTGCTGTGTGCAGCTAAGCATAAAAAAAGAAGCATTAAGGGGCACCTGGGTGGCTCAGTCTGCCTTCTGCTCAAGTCGTGATCCCAGGGTCCTGGGACAGAGCCCTGCACTGGGCTCCCTGCTTAGCGGGGAGCCTGATTCTCCCTCTCCCACTGCCTCAGCTTGTGTTCCCTCTCCTGCTGTCTCTGTCAAATAAATATATAAAATCTTAAAAAAAAAAAAAAAAAAAGGAAGCATTAATAAACCACTGCATTTGGATTACTGGCTGGTGTCAATGCTGCTTCTCTGTTTTAACACATTTATGGTTTATTTTATGGATATTTTTACTATGTAGCATAGACACATTCAGTTAAAATTTTTAAATAATTTCTTTAACCAAATAATTGCACTGTGAAACTTTACTGTTTTGCCATCAAAAGAGTTTATATCATGTGTAAAACTTCTGTCAAATCATGTAATCCAAAAAATGTTTTATGATCAGAAAAGTTTAAGAAACACTGATAGACTACTGTAATATATATTTTTTAAGGTTTTATTTATTTATTTGACACAGAGAGAGACACCAAGAGCAGGAACACAAGCAGGGGGAGTAGGAGAGGGAAAGCAGGCTTCCCGCCAAGCAGGGAGCCCAATGTGGGACTTGATCCCAGGAGATGATGACCTGAACTGAAGGGAGATACTTAATGAATGAGCTACCCAGGTGCCTCAAGATTAATTTTTATTAAGCAGTTCTACTGTATCCTACTTACTACAACCTATTAAAAATTTTTTTTTAAAGATTTTAAGTAATCTCTACACCCAAAGTGGGGCTTGAACTTATAACCCCTCACAAGAACAAGTCACATGCTCTACCAACTGAGCCAGCTAGGCTCCCCCTAGATCCTATTAAATTTTAAATAATGGATAAATATAATTTTAACTTAAAATCTTTTAAGAAAAAAATCTTATTTGCTTATTTATTTATTTCACAGAGAGAGACACAGCGAGAATGGGAACGGGAGAAGGAGAAGCAGGCTTCCCGCTGAGCAGAGAGCCCAATGTGGGGCTTGTTCTGAGGACCCTGGGATCATGACCTGAGCCGAAGGCAGATGCTTAATGACTGAGCCACCCAGATGCCCCAGGATTTTTTTTTAAGAGAAAGAGCCCATGCACACAGGGGCAGGGGTTGGGGGACGAGGAGAGGGAGAGAATCTTGACCAGGCTCTATCCCTAGCGTGCAGCCCAACCCAGGGCTTGATCTGCCGCTCAGTCTCACGGCCATGAGGGCATGACCTGAGCTGAAATCAAGAGTCGGATGCTTAACCTACTGAGCCACTCAGGTGCCCACAGAGCAAATTAAGATTTAAACAACAGGTCAGATATCATTACAACATGACCCTGTGCATGCAGAAAGTCACACGTCATGTTTATATTTAATTAAATGAGAAATGATAAGTAAAAACTCCCATTTATTTATTAATTTATTTTATTATTTATTTTTACTAATTTATTTTTTAATGTTTAATTTTTGAAGTAGGCTGTAGCCCAATGTGGGGTCTGAACTCATGACCCCGAGATTAAGAGTTGGATGCTCTACCGCCTAAGCCAAGTAGGCAAACCCCAAAAAACTCCCCCGCCTTTTTTTTTTAAAGAGAGAAAGAGAGAGCATGCGCATGAGCTGGGGGAGGGCCAAGGGTAGAGGGGGAAACAGACTCCCCTCTCAGCTGGGAGCTGGACTAGGGATTGATCTAGGACCCTGAGATCACGACCTGAGCTGAAGGCAGATGTTTAGTGTACTGAGCCACCCAGGTGCCCCTCCCTCTCTTAAAACCACCTCACAACTCATTGGATTGACCTAAATTATAAGCATGCTGGTGTATGCTGGCATTTGACCCACTTCCATAGGATTAGTCTTACATTGACATGTCTCACAGTATATTTATAATAATATGACTACTGTAATTGTATTTGGATCCTAAAAATGACTTTCCAGTATGACGAAGTACCACAAAGCCAAGTTTTTTTTCTTAAAACATTTACTCCATGTTTACAGATACATGCAAAAGCAATCACATTTTTCAAAACCTCCACAAACTGTCTTTTAATAAATTGTATCAAATAAAAGAAAAACACTAAAAAAAAAAATAACCCCCAAGGATACGGATTCAAACAAATACCCCTTAAAAAGACAAAAACCCATCAGGTAAGTTTAGAAACCACATGAAATCACCCAAAATATCTGTTAAAATTTTATACACAGTACACGATTATTGGCAAAAACCTCTGTAGCTCATACTTCAGCCTCTCCAAGGGTGTGGTTTCTTTCCACACTCTGGCTGCTGGTCAGCATGGGGCTACCTGGCATAGGAGCTACCAACCTCTAGACCCTACCCTACCTATTATGACTGTAGGATTCTCATTTTTTTGCACCAAATCTTATCCTATCCTTTACTTGTCTTTCCTTATCCCTCTTCATTTGCTCATCAGTTTCAGTAGTCTACTGTTTTTTATTTATTGTGCAGCTGACCCTGTAACAATATGGGTTTAAACTGCACAGGTCCAAGGACATGGATTTCTTCCGACAAATACAGTACAGTACTATAGATGTATCTTCTTGTCCTTATGATTTTCTTAGTAACATTTTCTTTTCTTCCTATCTTTATTGTAAGAACATGGTATATAATACACTTAACATACAAAATATGTGTTAATTGACTGTTTATGTTATTGGCAAGGCAATGACAGTAAGCTATTAGTAGTTAAGTTTTGAGGGAGTCAAAAGTTATACACTGCATAGGGAGTCAGCGCCCCAAGAGTCACCTGTATATATTTTTGTAACCCACCTCAAATTCTTTGAGAAAGAAGGGGAGAAATTAAATAAAACATGTTTTACATTTCTAGTTCCCTCATCTTTTGTTTCATGCCATTTTCTTACAAATCAGGTATATGAAAAATTATAAATCTAAAGGAACTATCAAAAAAGCTTCAGGAAAAAATCCCCAGGGCAAATCTAGAGATTAATAAATTGCTTAGAAATTATTTGGATCAGTATTGCTTAAAAAATAAAACAATATAATTTATAAAAATTAATAATAATTTTTAAAACAACGATCTTCTACATATTTGTGATATGCAGAGCTTACATGAATCAAACGGTTTAAGAATACTTGCTTTTATTGCCCACTACTTGATTTCATTTTAGTAATAACTAGGTCAAAGATGAGATATGGAAGTATTTTCTACCCAGATGAATGTAATAGACTTAAATAACAATACATTAAAAATTCAGGTAGAATCGACTCTCCTGGTGTAACCTATAACTGGGTTCTCAGTCTTAACTAGATATACTTTCAAGTTAACGTTTATTTTCAACAGCTCATTAAGAAAATACAAAGTTAGGAAAAGACTGCCACCTACTGAATTATTAGAGCAAAACTATAGGATGAGCACTTCCCAAAGTACACTTCCTAGAAGAGAAGTCTTACGAAATGCTAGAATCCTGTAGTCTAATAAGGTTGAGAAACAGGCAGTTTACCACATTTTCACATACACATACTAAGCACATCAAAGGTTCTGAGAAGTTCTTCAGTAGAGTGAAACTGAATCCCAAACTTACTGGACAATGTAAACTCCACTTTAATTTTTGTGAAATTACTTAATAACATCTCAGGGAAATAACATTCTGCAAAACACATGTTGAAAAGTGCTATTTTAGATCTCAGAATCTCAAAATAACATCTCTTACCTAATTATATCCTAAGGTAGAAAAGCAATTTATGATTTGCTTTATTTCACATTATATGGTGCCCTAAAATAATCAAATCAAATAATCTTATTGTAGAAAGACATTAAAAGTCACACACATACATACTCTAACAACTCAAAACAAAAATACTGATTCTAAGAAAACCTACTTAAGCACATTATCAACAATCATGGTGCTCCATTTTAAAACCACATATGTATTAAACACTGAAAATACTTACTGTGTAAGATTCAACTAATACTGTGGTTTCTAAGGCCAGCTTCTGCTCTTGCTCAATATTATATCCCACATAACACAATTTTTCTTTAATCATGCGAACTGTTTCAAAGTCAGCAGAATGGTTGAAGGCATATCCTCGCAAAAGCAGCAGCTGGTACAAAAAAACAGCAGCAAATTCACAATTAACCTGAATGAGTTAAACCCTGGCAAGCTTTCACTGCTCACTAAACAGGTCAAGTCAGTAACAAATGCAATGGACAGTGGATCCTTTGGTCTTACTGAATATTTCAGAAATGGGAATAGTATTTTCCATAAAAGGATTTATATTTCACTTTCACAGAGAGTGAAAGAATTAACAGTTTATGAATAATAAATGGGTAAAGTAAGCTTAAAAAACCAAGCTAGTTTTAAAAAATTACTGTTTTGAGTGCTAATGTTTAGATAGTTTTGATAAATAATCAAAATAAATATTTCGATGAATATTATTTTAGTACTGGACTCCTATAATCTGCCATTTGCTCAATCAATGCCATATTCATGAAATATCCCTAGGTCTTAAAAAGCTTTATCCCTGACTTCTAGCATTATGTCTGACACATAGTAGACAGGCAAGAGTATTTGTCAATCAAATAAATGATTAGAATTCAAATTAACAGAAAAATTTTCAAATAAAGATAATTCAAGTTAATAGGAAAAAAAAACCAATTTGGACTTTTCATACAAAAACTTTAAAACCCTCAGATATTCCTCAGAAAGAATTTTGGCCTGGAACAAGAGTATTACAGTTCTCATTAGCTTAATCTCATTATTACTCTAAATGACACAAAAGGAACCCCATGTCAAGATAAAGACTTAAACAACCTATTTTACTGCATACACATCACCCTAGAATAGTTTCTCAACAGTAGCACCAATGATATTGTGGACCTTAATAATTCTTTGTTGTGGGGACTGCCCCCACTAAACATCTGTAGGATGTTTAGTAGCATTCCTACACA
Source organism: Mellivora capensis (assembly GCA_004024625.1). Taxonomy (NCBI): domain Eukaryota; kingdom Metazoa; phylum Chordata; class Mammalia; order Carnivora; family Mustelidae; genus Mellivora; species Mellivora capensis. Next base: position 119,158 of record PISX010002085.1, read on the forward strand.
GCTGGAACAATGAAAAATGTCTCCAGATGTTGCAAAATGTCCCGGGGGTGGGGTGGGGGCAGTATTACTCCTGGTTGAGAGCCACTGACCTGGAGAGAATAAACTAAATAGTCTAAACTTTTTTTTTCAATATTAAAAATATACACATACCTCTAAATAACAGCCTTATATACTTTCTCCAGCAATGTTTTAACGAAAATTATAACTAATTATAGTTAGAAGTAAACATTAATATATAGTAAACACTAAAAACTGGATATATTCCATGAAAACTACTAAATATTGAAGTCTGGTACAACTGGGCCTGTTAAGTTTTTTTTTATTTATTTGGAAGAGAGAGAGAGCACAAGTAGGGGGGTGGAGGGGAGGGAGAGGGAGAAGCAGATTTCCTGCTGAGGGGACTTGATCCCAGGACCCTCAGGTTATGACCTGAGCCCAAGGCAGACATGTAACTGACTGAGCCACCCAGGCTCCCCTCAAAGAAAGGTTTCATGGCAGAAAAGGCTGCTTCTATTGTTCAAGAAGTTTTACAGTCTCTTCTAGTTCACTACCAAGTCTTCAGGAATAGCAAACATAATTATGTAATGATGTATTCTATTCTCATTACCACACCAGACAGCATGTGTGTAAATTTTACATGGATTTTTACATGAATGATGGGGTAAATGGGTCAGTCCCCTAGTGGTGCAGAAAATCTGCTATGATCCTGAGAGGATTATTTCAAATATGTTAAGTTAGTAAATATAAACTACAAAAGCCAATTTCTATGATATCTTCTTTTGCTTACCTTGATAAGATATCTGGTAATATCCCTTCCAGCAATATCCAGTCTCCTGGTAAGGTGAGGGAGAGAAAAGCCTTCATACACTGGACAAATGTGAGTTACACCATCTCCAGAGTCCACCACTACTCCAGTCAATAAACCTGTGTGAGAACCATGAGGTTTTAAATAAAAAGCCAAATCAGAAAAATGAGAACCAGCAAATTTCAAAAATTAGTACAGAAGCCAAACTAGAAACTTCACCAACCAGAATGGTCTAGAAGACAGCATTTCTTTATTATTTGTTATTTTGCAGTTTACTTCTAACATCCAGACACTAAAGTGAGTGTTCTCACACATGTCTCTTGTGAGACTTTTAATCTGTGTGCTATCCCAAGAGATGGGAAGAAACAGACTCTGAGACCCAGGACAGAAAAACACAACATGTTCTTAAAGCTCAGTACAATTCTTTATTTTTCTTTCCAATTTAATCTTGATCCCCGAATTTCCCTGAAGTGGAATTTTCTAAAGCATCATCGCAACTTTTTTTTTTTTAAAGGTTTTATTTATTTATTTGACAGAGACCACAAGTAGGCAGAGAGGAAGGCAGAGAGAGGAAGGGAAACAGGCTCCCTGCAGAGCAGAGAGCCCGATGGGGGGCTCAATCCCAGGACCCTGGGATCATGACCTGAGCCGAAGGCAGAGGCTTTAACCCACTGAGCCACCCAGGCGCCCCAGCATCATCGTAACTTTTAGGAAAACCATTTTGAGAGATAAATACTATACAAGTTGATAGTGAACCTGTTGAAATAATGTACTTACTATTTTTGTCATATAATATATTCAAAACTGTGTCTCGGAAAAATTCCTATTGATGCTAGATAGTTGGAAATTTGAGAACAGTTAACCTTGGCTAGCCAAAGGACCACTTTAATTATCCACCAGAAACAAGAAAGACAATGTCAGTTAAACCTTTTAATAAAAGAACAGCAAAGAAGCTGCCTTATTTCCCATACATACTATTTAAACTACAAATTAATGCAAAAGTTACCTTCTGCACTAGGGTTAATTTAGACGGAAAAAAAAAGGTAAAACTTTTTCTAACTCAAATTTTCTAATAGTTACTAGTCTAACAATGTTTTAACCATAAAAAGTTTTCACCTTATAGAATATGCAATGTCTGTAACTTTCTTAAGCATTATCATTTTCACATCCCTGAATAGGTTCTCTCCCTCTCTTAATACAAACTTGAATGCACCATAATATTTAATCATAATGATTTGTCTTTGATACATTTACTCAATCTACCTCCTTTTGAAGCTCATATACTGTCTTTCCTTGATTGATGGTGTATATAAATCTTCATAAAAAGCTTCATAAAAATCATCTACTCCCTTTTAATGCTGCATTACTTTCAACAAGAAAAACATTTCATTGCAAAAAAAGAGGAATCCACATCATTAATTCAAAAACACTCCCAGTAATATCAACTAAAGCAGGATTTACATTTTATTTTCCAAACAGACCTTCCCATCCAACTGCAGCTTATTTTCTCCCACTCCAGGTTACAGACTAGCCTTTTGCAGTACAAATCTGACCCATTTTCAGTGCCACACCATTTTGTCACTTGAGTATACTCTCTTCCACTTCGATTCCTATGGATTCTTTGAGGTTCAACCAAGTTCATACCTCTTCATTTACACCTTTCTGGACAACTCTTACCTCCAGATTACCTAATTCCAGTTATTCCCTTCAATCCTGTCTTTAGCATGCAGTCAAACATAGCTTCCTAAATCACCATGTCACTTCTCTTACTCACAACCCTTCCACGGCTCCAAATGCTTCTTTCTACCTTGGTATAACTGGTAGCACTAGCCACCTTGTTTAGAAGGAGAATTTTACTGTGGGTCAGAGTTCTTTTGATCATTACTAGACTATCATTTCTCACAATTAAGGATTCAACAGTTATACAAAAAATGACTAAATACCAGGAATTAAAAGACAGTATCTTCTCATTGGATAGAAATAAATGCATGAATATTGCTAGAAAAATCTGTTATGGTCAGTTTTATTCAAATACAATTTAAACAAAAATTCACTTCAATAGTACTGTCCATCCTCACCACCTAAATGAAACTATTATCACCAGTTTCAAAGCTTAGATTCCCCAAATTTTTAGTATCTCTTTTTTTCCAAAGTATTTTCTAAAATAATTTCTAGAATTCACTTTTCTAAAAATGAAATAAAATTACCTCAGTGCAGGTAAACATTCCTTATAAAGTAACAAGTGATTTTAAATTCCTTCTTCAAAAGAAAATTATTCACAGCTGGAATATAATCACGTTAAGGTCAAGAAGACCTTACCCACTCCATGTCCTTTGCACTAAACACAGCACAAGGTACATTCCACTTGATGAATGAACAAAACTTCTTTGAAAATTTAATTCCCCCAAGTATTTTCTAGTATCTATATGTACTACTGAAGACAGTTTAGTGAGCCATGTTATTTCTACAAGGTGATTTTTACTAATCCATGTTTAGAATTAGATGGGTCACCACAGTGAGTCTTCTAAGTACTATGTCACACACAGCTAACGACTAAGGCTGAAGACTTAGCTCAGGTGTCACCTCCTTTAGAAATCTCTGTCATGCTGAGTCAAAATTATCTGTTTCTGTATCTTTTCCCCTATTAGACTCTAAATTCTTTGAGGGTATCTTCACATTTCAAGTGCCTAACAGGCTGTGTGGCACTTATTTGACAGCCCCATAAATTCTTTTAATGAGACTATCAGAATAGAAAGAGGTCTCACACATGGCCAATTTTTTTATTCTCAACAGAAAGGGATGCAGTTATTAATGGCAGCACCAAGAAAACATAAAAGTTAGGAAGGTACTTCCAAATGTCTATCTTCCCCTCTACTATGTATATAACAAGCGTGATTTTATAGTAACCTTTTTTGGATCTCTATGTATTTTTTTTAAACTCTGCCAATTCTTTTTTTTTTTTTTTTTTTTTAAGATTTTATTTATTTGAGAGAGAGAGAGAGAGAGAGTAAGCAAGAGAGACAGCACCGAGTAGGGGGAGCGGCAGAGGGAGAGGGAGAACCAGGCTTCCTACTGAGCAGGGAGCCCAATGCGGGACTCAATCCCACAACCCTGGGATCACAACCTTAGCCAAAGACAGATGCTTAACCGACAGAGCCACCCAGGCACCCCAACTCTGACAATTCTAAGGACGAATTGCAGCTCATTCTTCACTGCATAAAAAATTTTTACTTTGGGGCACCTGGGTGGCTCAGTGGGTTAAAGCCTCTGCCTTCAGCTCAGGTCATGATCCCAGGGTCCTAGGATCAAGCCCCGCATCGGGCTCTCTGCTCAGCAGGGAGCCTGCTTCCCTTCCTCTCTCTCTGCCTGCCTCTCTGCCTACTTGTGATCTCTGTCAAATAAATAAATAAAATCTTTAAAAAAAAAAATTTTTACTTTGGGGCACCTGGGTGGTTCAGTGGGTTAAAGCCTCTGCCTTCAGCTCAGGTCATGATCCCAGGGTCCTGGGATCATGCCCCGCATCAGGCTCTCTGCTCAGCAGGGAAAGTGCTTCCTCTGATCTCTTAAAAAAAAATTTTTTTTTTTTTACTTTAAAAAAGTTTAGGGACGGCTGGGTGGCTCAGTCGGTTAAGCGTCTGCTTTTGGCTCAGGTCATGATCTCAGGGTCCTTGGATTGAGTCCCACATCGGGCTCCTTGCTCAGTGAGGAGCCTGCTTCTCCCTCTGCCTGCTGCTCCTCCTGCTCATTCTCTCTCTCTCTCTCTGACAGATAAATAAATGACATCTTTAAAAAAAAAGAATTAAAAAAAAAATGGTCCCAAAGAGGGAAGACTTCTATTTTTAAAAAATTGAGTTCTCAGACAATTATCATATGATCTCCCTGATATGAGGAAGTTGAGAGGCAACGTAGGGGCTAAGGGGTTAGGAAAGGAATAAATGAAACAAGATGGGATTGGGAGGGAGACAAACCATTAGAGACTCTTAATCTCACAAAACAAACTGAGGGTTGCGAGAGGGCGGTGGGAGGGTGGTGGAGTGGGATAGGGAGAGGGTGGTTGGGTTACAGACACTGGGGAAGGTATGTGCTATGGTGAGTACTGTGAAGTGTGTAAACCTGGCGATTCACAGACCTGAACCCCTGGGGCTAATAATACACTATATGTTAATAAAAAAAATAAAAAATTAAAAAAAAATTTGAGTTCTCTTTACCTCAAGTCCTTCATTGCTTAATGAAGAAAATAAATATATATGTGGTATTTTATTTGACTAATTTTAGAAATTATGAAAATATTTGAGTAAATATTTGAAAAAATTTAAATAAATATATAAATATTGTGCTTTTCTGGGATTTACAACTTACTGAAAAACCCAATTCCTCTGATATAAAATGCCCTTAATGTCTGCTGAATTGATTATTCTAAAAGTTAAGTTTCACCTACCTTGAGCATACAAAGTCAGAACTGCCTGGATAGCTACATACACACCAGAAAACTGGTAAGTTTCAAACATTACCTGAAAATGCAAAAGGAGAGAAAGAAATGCTTGTATTTAGAAGTTATATAATACATATATATTTTATGCTTTCTTGATGGTCACAGAGTAGATTAGTTGCCAAAACAGAATCAAAAGGGACCTAAAAGAGTCCTCCATTCTCCTCAGCTGTCACAGAGCTCCAAAGCGGGGAACAGATTTTTGGATGTACACAGAGTCCTCAAGTATTTCCTAAGTGCTACAAAGACAAGATTTTTGAATGTTTTGGTTAATAGCTAATTAGAGTGGAAGAAAGATTTTTGCCTCTGAACCAGCCTTTCTTAATGATGTCCCTTAATGAAAATATCTTTTAATTCAAGGACAAACTACAAAACTGCTCAACTGCTGACACCCCCCCCCCATCCCTCTGTCCTAACCTGGGCCAAGACTAGAGTTCTACCCCCAATTGGTTAAAAAAAAAGAAAAAGATGGGGCGCCTGGGTGGCTCAGTGGGTTAAAGCCTCTGCCTTCGGCTCGGGTCATGATCCCAGGGTCCTGGGATCGAGCCCCACATCGGGCTCTCTGCTCAGCGGGGAGCCTGCTTCCTCCTCTCTCTCTGCCTGCCTCTCTGCCTACTTGTGATCTCTGTCAAATAAATAAAATATTAAAAAAAAAAAAAAGAAAAAGAAAAAAAAGTAGTAAAATGGCAGGGCAGGAAGCCAAAAATATATGCAGTAATTCCTGAATGCTGGCAGATACAGAAACTGCCTAGCTGTTCCACCCACCCTCCCAGCTTGAGCCCTGGCTGTGGCGCTGCTCTCAGCTGAGCTACACTAAAGAGAGGAGTCTCCTTGTGCCCTCTCTGGTCACAACCATGCTCAGTCTCTGTAATCCAGGTGGGCTGGAACATCCTGTAGGACTTTTTCTGTCATCTACAGGGAGTACTGCTTGCCTGGCAGGGCTGACTACCAACCACTCTGTAAATCTAGTGACCTAGAAATTTTATAAATGATCACAATGAGAATTACATAGGATTTAAATGTTCTTACTCTGAAATACATATTCATCAATTAAGCAACTAGATATCTAAGCAGATATTCTAAGCTAGCCAGTACTCAATTAAAAAACTAGATATTCCAACCCATATTTTATTCCATATCCCCTCTCCACCCATGAGAAAATGGAAGTTAAGCTGTATTTGTGTTTGTCATCTTCAAAGTCCATTAGAACTTGTTTTTATTTGTAAGATAATTAGAAAGTATTTGTGGTACTAAATGAACTTACTGGATAAGATTAAAGTAGGGCATTACCAGTCACAGCCAAATTTGCACTCACAAGTAAAAAAGAATATTAAAAGAACATGAGACTTTATAGCACAGTGAGACCAATTCTTGTCAGTCTAGCAGATAAAAAACCAAACAAAACAAAAACCACAAACATGTCCTAGTCAAATAGCTAGCTAGTGGAAGACGCATCCAGGTATAATGTCATCTTTCTAACTTTTCATCCAAAAGGAAACTTGGTTTTCATTCTGATGTTGTGTTGCTTTCCTAAGGTGGTTAACTTGTGTAGGAAGAACCTTTTGGCTTAATGCAAAAGTACCTCTACCCTGATTTTACAATGCGCTACTAAAAATAAATACCAATTACAAATGACTACTTATCCATCACAAAGTACTAGTAGTTATAAATCATTTAGAAATAATAAGTTGCAACTAATATAATAACGGCCATCTTTCACAGTTCTAGGAGTGGCCAGGAGGGGGAAAAAAAAATAGTAAGATATAAGCCATAAGGAATGACATGGATTTTGTAACTAAAACCAGGATCTTAAATTTTTAAAATATTTAATATAAAACTTAAGCTTTAATTCAGAATTTAAAAATACTGTCTAGCAATAATCTTTTGTTAATCCTTCCAAAATTTCCACCAACAGCTAAATATGGTCATACCGTAAAACAGAATATTTATGTAGAGTAGTATCTGCAAAGCTACTAAGACAGAAACAATTATTATAAGCTTTTACCTCAAATATAATAAGTCATACAGTTCCTACCTCATATAAAACAAAATATAATGAAAGACAACCTTGAAAAGTTACTTATCTAAACTCTGAAGAATGCAGACTTCTTGCTCTCCGTACCTGCTTCCCCCAGGGCCCTTCAATCTCCTCTCCATAACTCCCACCTCCCTGGTCCTTAGCCTTCCCAACTCTGTCTGTTCCCACTTCCCTGGTTAACTGATTATCCATATCCTGATGACTCCCAAGTTTCTTTCTCTAGCCTCAGACTTTCCTTCTGAACTTGATCTTTTACAGGTGTCCCCCGCTACCTGAAGGTAGAATATTCCTATGAAACCTTAAGTAAAGCTGCAATGTTGTAAATCAAAGAAGCAATTACCATTAGTTTATATGGAAAACTGAGTGTTCCCATATCCCCAAAATAACCTCTCTTGGGCTTTTCTGATAACCTAGGACACATCTTGCTAATGGATGCAAAAAATGAAACAAGATAAAGCACAGGTGCTCACAGACATAGTTCAGAGCTATGGCGCCTTGATGCCGCGATGCTGAGTGTCGTTCCAGGGTCAGAGTTTGGCACGGCCACACTCTCTGCTCTGGGTGTGCGCTGCCTCTAACAGCTCGCTGTAGAAAAACTGCTGAATGCAATTTTTGCTTTTCGCCTTTCTCATTAAGTGAAAATCCTCTTCGGAGTTCTTTCAGTTAGTGAAAACAGGTACTAATGTAGGTCTCTGGTCAAAGTGAAGTGGCATAACATGAACTTTTGAAAAGTGGGGGATACGTCTCTCCTGACATTTTTGACTCGATGTCTAATGAGGGCCTACCATGTCCAAAACTCATCTCCTGATCCATTGCCCTCAAATCCTGTTCTACTTATCTGAGTCTTTTCCCATCTCAGTTGATGGTAAGTTATTCTCTGGATGCCTGAGCCAAAACCTTTTGAGTCATCCCTGACTCTCCCCTCCATTACCCATATTTAATGCATCAGAAAATGCGTTGGCACTTCCAAAACAGATTCACAGTCTGATCACTTCTCTTTACTTTTGCTGCTATTATCCTGAATCCCAACGATCATTATCTTCTGCCTAGGTAACTGAAAGTCTTCAAACTTGTCCCTCTTCCACCCTTGCCTCCTTATGGTCTACTCACAGCACAGCAGCCGCAGACACCTAAACTGGAGCATTTCCTCTCCGTGTGACAGCACCTCATTTCACTCAGAGTAAAAGAATAATTCTCTTTAAAGGCCTGCGAAGCCCTGGATGATCTGGCTCTATTATTTCCCTAACCCCATCCCCTACTGCTCCCCCACACCAGCCTCCTTGTTGACTCTCTAATATACCAGGCTTGTTCCCATTTTAAGACCTTCACACTGGCTAGCTACTTCCCTTGTCTGGAATGCTCTCCCCCAACATATCCGGACTGATTCCCTTACTTTCTGTTTAAACATCCCTTCTCTCGAAGTCTACTCTTACACCCTATGAAAAGTGTCACCTCCTCCCCACTCCCGTTAACCTGCTCTTTCCCCCTCTTTAGCATCTATTATCTTCTAACAAACCATTCAGTTAATTCACTTTGTGGGCAGTGGGGGTGGGGTGGGGATGGTGTCACCTGCCAGAACAAGTTCCATGGCAACAGGACTTGATTTTGTTTACTGATATATCCTACTTAGAAATAATGACTAGTTAGGTTCTCAATAAATAGGATCTGGGGGGGAAACAATTATTTTCATTCCCTTTATTCTTAATAACAATGGTAAAAGAACATCTGCTGTAACATTACATCACAGAAACATATATATACACATCCCACTTAAAAACTTACCTCTACAATCTTCTCTCTGTTTTTGGTGGGGTTCATGGGCGGTTCTGTGAGTAAGATTTTACAATTTCTGGTATCTATGTTAAGTTTCTCTGGTCCAAATGTATAATCCCACAGGTGTTTCATATCATCCCAATTTCGTACTATGCCATTTTCCATAGGGTAGTTAACTTCTAACATGGAGCGTAATTCACTTGCCTCATCACCGACCATAAGATCCTAGAAAATTATAATATCAAAGCTTTAGGCCAAATTTTTGCATAAAATATCTTCAGAAAATTACATTCCCATGATATTTTGGAAAACTTGGGAATAATTTAATTTTAATTTTTCTGGCACTTTCAGATAAAGTTCTTCATTCCACAAGTTTAAAAAATCTTTTCTTTCAAGAACAATGCCTTGGAGAGTTTAATCATGAATAATAAATTTTTATGTACAACGTGGTTTAAATCAATAAATGGACCTTACCTTCAATACATATGTTTCCAAAAGAAGAGCATTAGCACAAATAAACCCCACATTTTCATATTTTGGAGGGTTTTGTATGAGGTTTCATCTGTTTCTTTTGCTCAAATGTTCAAAAAATAAGGCCTGTGATATGTGAAATAGCACATCAGGGAAAAAAAGCTTGTAGAAAAATGCTCAATGCATGCAGCACAGTTCTTTGTACTAAATATTGAAATGGTAAGTGTAAATGATACGTTTTAATGTACAACAAAGCATAATGAAAAAAGTTAAAAATTAAATGACTCTTTATTATATTGTAATAATGCAGATATGCACCACATTACTTGCAAATTTCACAAACTTCCACCTGCACATGCCTCAGTTAGAATTGAAAATAAGTTTCTATATATGTCTCACCAAGATCAATGGAAATTTGTAGACATACCAAAAATTAAGACATAGGGAAACAATGTTTAAAAATTAGCTCATGAGCAACATTTCCAACCAGTATAATACTGGAAAACTATGCTAGCACACAAGAAGCAGAGTACTCACAAGTCTTGTCTCCAAGGAGAGCATACTTAAGATGACCCACATTTGAAAAGTCAAATTTTGTATGTATAATAAGGCTAATGATGTCACAGTATTTAAGTGTATTTTAAAAATCAGCTATTCAAGCTATTAAATAATCCTGATTTATACATATACTGATTAATTCAACTTTAAAAAGCTATCAGAAATAGCTATTGCTTGCTACAACACCGTAAGCTTAAAACATGGGGAAATGAAAAGAAATGTTAAAATTAACATAAAATGTCTCAAAATAAGGTTTAAATATATGTGAGTTTAAAATTTTTAAAAGTAACAATTAAAAAAAAAATCACAGGTAAACCGGGGTGAGGGCTCAAAAAAAGAATTCTGGAAAAATCCACTGAAAGCAACAACAAAAAGGAAAAACAAAGTTAAAGCAGATGCTAGAAACGTTATAGAAACTACTCTGTTGCAACTAATTTCTTATAAAGTTAATTTACCATAACATAAATACTCAAATTTCTTAAATATTAACTGTTTAAAATAATCTGATAGGAAAATGGAAAATTAAAAATCTGCATCTGTGAATTCTAATCAATGACAGGCATATTTTTGAATTACTTTAGGAGAAGTACATTGATACTTTGTTAGAATCTAGGTGATGGGTATATGGGTTTCACTGTAGAATTCATTCAACTTTGCTATACATTCTAAACATTTAATCAAATGTTGGGGGGAATCTACACCTACAAGAACATATATTACTTTTAACCATTAACAAATACACAATTTTGTTACTTACTTTCCTCTAGAATGTATCATTCTATGTATAGTACAAAGTTAATAAATTAATTAGATGGCTTATATAATCAATACACATTCATAACTATAGTTCATCAAATTTAGAATAAGTCTGATCTGATTTCATCAGAATATTTACTTCTATTTCCATGCAAGAATAGGGTTTTACATATGTCTGACCCAGTACCAATTCAAAATAAAAGTCTCATCTATCTACTTCTAGAGCATACATACTATAAAGGATTAACTGAAAGAAACATCTAGCATTGAATATTTTATAATCCCTCTGAAGAGGAAGAACAGTTAAAATGGAAAACAGGTATTAACCTATGAAATTAGTACAAATATTCTCAAGTAGCTCAGCACCTAATCCAAAAATTTATCTGTATCTAAAATATTAATTAAAAGAATCATAGAATATATATTCTTCCCTAGAATGTTCCAACTTCCAAAAACTACAAATGCCAAGAGCTTTATGTGACTTGCCTTATACCTCAGAACCTTAGATTTTTACCACCCACCCCACCCCTGGATTTCAAGCCTCAACTACCACCTGTTACTTGAAAGAATGAGAAATCACAGTAACTATATGAGATGCTCTTTCAAAGGCATTTATCTTTTCTGAAAAGCAGGCAGTGTAGCTTTATTTGCCAAGAATTATTCTGAACAATGTCACCTTAAATTGGAAAATTGAGTGAACACATTTTAAAACCACAATTAAATCCCTAAGAAGGAAATTCCATAAAGAAGTTTGTTAATAAAGCCTACACTGTCCTCTACAAGTATACACTTAATTCCCTTGAGATTTTAAGACTAATACATGATTTTTATTTAGTATAAATATAGGAATTTCCACATTTAAATGTTTTCATTTATCCAAAAGAACACTCCGCAAAGATACTGTTACTAGTTAAAATACAAATCACTAAAAAATGCCTGATCTTTGTCAAAACTGCTTACAAATAATATAAAAAACACACAACCTGAAAACACCTACTATTGAAGCACTTAAGGACTGTCATAGAAAACTATAGAGTGAGTGAATTGTCTGGGATGTGCCCAGCTTCTAGTTCAAAAGAAAAATGGTTCACACAATGGTATTTATTTAGGGGGAAGGTGTGTTGTTTATGGAAAAGTCTTGTAAGACTTTCACATTTTTCTTATTTATCTTCACATAATATAAAAATCTGCTCATCAATAAAAATGGTTTAAGAAACAAGTCAATCTCTTTTCCTCCCTTTTTACTATCTATAGTCATTGGCATATGAAAGTTTTACTCAGCTTATTACACATTTACTACCCAATTGGATGCAAATACATACAGACTATGATAGGCAATGTTTAATTTAACATTGATCAATAAAATAGATTTATCCAAATGTAACAAATTCACCACAATTCTCTGGATCACACATATTCTAAATAAAGGTACTTGGTTTCTGATATTATGCACACCACATTCCATTTTAATTATAACATTCGTCTACAAGAAACACAAGGAAAATAATTCAAAACTATGTTAGTAATTAGTTCTGGTTTGGTCCATTGTATGCAATCAGGAAAGTATAGGACTTAATTAGTTGCTACCAAATTGAAGCAATGAAAAAGGTTAAAAATCAAAGTACTTAAAATTAAAATATGGAATTACCCCCCTCCCCAATACTACAGGGACACAAAACAACAACTACTGTCCCATCAAGCAAAAGTGGAAAACAAACAGAGAGCATGTGTGTAACCTCACTTACCATCTTTTTGTTATTCTACTTCAACAGGTCAAGAAAGGTGAAGAGAGAGAAGGTAGAAGTAAGAGTCAGAAAAGGCCTAAATAAAATCCTCACTGAAATTTTTAAACATACAAGCAATAGAGACAAATTAGGTAGAGGTCAGATGCAGTACTATATTTTACGGAGTTAATAATTAGGGCCAAATTAACATGGACAGTTATTACTCCTGAAAGAAAATTAACTCATTAAACAATTTAAATTTCCACTTTTTAGTCTATCACCACATTTCAGCTAACAAAACACAAAAGTATAAGTCAATCCACTAGGCACAAGAATTCCAAAAAGTCAAATTTCTTTACTTCATTACTGAATTTAAGAACCTTAATTAAGGAAAATAAATAACAGAAAAGGTCTAGTTGAGTAAGTAGAGGGTGAGTTTAGAGTGGGTTTTTTCTAAGCTCTAGTAGTCAAGTTAAATTTGACACAGATTTCTTTTACTATTTTCTACTGGAAGAACAAATTAACTTGAGAGACTTAAAAGACTGAGCAGATTGAACAGAATTGAGCCAACAGAACACAGAATGACAAACCATACAAGCAAATGCTACTGGGGAATTCCTTAGCAAAAATGTCTTAGAATATAGGCTAGTTTCATTTCTATCACTTGGCCTTAAAAAGCAAGAAAATGGGATTGAAAAGATATGTAATCATTTGTGCCATGTTAGAGACTAAAATGATTAATATGTGATGTATTTGTATACCTCAAAAATGTTATTCTCCATAAAGCAGATAAAAAAGACTTCTTTAAAAGCCTAATACTGAATAAAAACTGTGATTTCCAACTTCATTTAAAAAGTTTGTCCTTATCACTGGTATTGGCTAAATTTTAGGTCATTCATTTAAGATTAAATTCAATCAGAATGAAAGGCATTCACAAAAACAGAGTAAGGTATGCCCCCGCCCAAATTTCCCAAAAGAAAAGACCTTGAAAAAAAAATTATTATTTTGAATGTCCCATTTGATTGTAAACAGAGGCCAGAATCATTCACTACTTTAAATCTTTAAAAATTTAACCTGGAACCTCAGTTTCGGTTGGCATCCGTACTCATTATGTAACTCAATTCTCTAGTACCAAGAGCAGAGAGCTACCAAGTAGCAAGTCTCTAGCTATTACTACCTTCCTAGGTATCTCAAACAAATGTCCCAAAGAGGTACACTTAACTTGTATTCCAAATGACTCATAATCTAACTGAAGTTCTATGAAAGGCTGTTCAGATAGGATCAACAATGCTAGCTTGTTCACAAATAATTCAGTAAAACGGCCCTTAAATTTGACTGCATTTTTTATAATCTCATCCCTAGGCCACCTGAAGAATTTAAGTCAATTGGTGACCACTGTCTTTTTGATTGTTCTGTTTTTTTTTTCTTTTAAAATATTGTAATTCCCACTTCATTTCCAGTCCCTTTAATACGGAGAAAAATCTCTCATCCTTAATGTCCAATCTCTCATGTTAAATACATGACAACCTTCCTCCGCTCTCCTTACAGTAAGAGAAATAATGCAATAATGCAAGGCCAACTCAAGATGTGCACACCTTCTTCCTGTACCTTATGGAAATCAGTTACTGTATTAGTGAAAAAAAGAACCAATAAAATGTATACCCTGTGTTTTCCTGACTAGCTATATTAAAAAGTAGGAGAATCAGACCATGAGAAGGAAAGAAAAGTCTTAGGTCCCAACGAGACACTAACATATAATGAAAAATATATGGAATTGAAAGACATAAAAATATCAGGCTGATTTCTTTTAAACATTATATGTAATAAGGGCTTTAAGTCCCTAATACAATGTTCACATCAACATAAAAATCTTATTAAGTTTTACTCCATTCAGAGAGTAATGGCCTATCAGTTTTTGTGTCTTTCTTCAGGTGTTGATATAAATTAAAAATTCAAGAAATTCTGCCTCTTTGCTTATCATGGTATCGTATCTTAAAACTACTTAATTCAAAGAACACCCCACAAGTTTTGATTCTCATTTATCAATAAATAAAATATTACCTTGATTTCTATGTTTCCCACTTTGGTGGTTGATCTGATAATAGGTCTTCCAACCAAAGCTGGGAAGATGTGTTCTGGAAAGTTGGAGCCTGCATATCCACACTTCACAAACTGAAAGAGAACAGTAAAAATGGGTTAGTGTCAAGGTATTTACCATGTCCATTTAAAGAGAGCATCTGGAAAATACCACTTCACATTTATAGAATATTTTAAACTTCTGGTGCTTTCAAATTATCCGAAGTAGTCACCCAATCTCTTCTATCTTCCTTTTATTTCCTTTATGGCATTGACTACTTCAGAGTTCATGTTTATTTACCAGCTAACTGCTTATTTAGTGCGCAAGTCTCCCTACTACAGGGAACGTCTCAGAAAATCAGGGAGCTTAAGCTGGGCAGTTCATGGTGGAGCCCAATGCCTCAAAGAGATCTTGGGACGCCTGGGTGGCTCAGTTGGTTAAGCGGCTGCCTTCGGCTCAAGTCATGATCCCAGCGTCCTGGGATCGAGTCCCACATCGGGCTCCTTGCTCGGCAGGGAGCCTGCTTCTCCCTCTGCCTCTGCCTGCCACTCTGTCTGCCTATGCTCACTCTCTCTCTCTCTGACAAATAAATAAATAAAATCTTTAAAAAAAAAAGAGAGATCTCAGCACACAGTGGTCACACAAGTGAGAGACAGATTCACTCAACAAATGCTAAGAATTTTTAAAAAGAGAAATGTTAGAAACTGAACAGAACTAATGCTTCAATTATCTCTGGCAATTCACTTAAGCAACATTTACCAAAATGGGGCAGAAAATGGCATCTGGACTAGCATCATATTAAAAAAAATATTTTGGGCATTTTTGACTGTTTACACTTTTATATTTAGATAAATGTATTTAGTGATGCCAGGTAACCAGAATTTTATATTCAGGTAATGTAGTTCTCTAGTGAGCACATAACACAGACCCTGATAATACTTGTAAGAAACTGATACACTTCAGGGAAATACAAATTAAAACCACAATAAGATACCACCTCACACCAGTCAGAATGGCTAAAATTAACAAGTCAGGAAATGACAGATGCTGGTAAGGATGCGGAGAAAGGGGAACCCTCCTACACTGTTGGTAGGAATGCAAGCTGGTGCAACCACTCTGGAAAACAGCATGGAGGTTCCTCAAAAAGTTGAAAATAGAGCTACCCTATGACCCAGCAATTGCACTACTGGGTATTTACCCTAAAGATACAAACGTAGTGATCCGAAGGGGCACGTGCATCCGAATGTTTATAGCAGCAATGTCCACAATAGCCAAACTATGGAAAGAACCTAGATGTCCATCAACAGATGAATGGATAAAGAAGAGGTGGTATACTGGGACGCCTGGGTGGCTCAGTTGGTTAGGCAGCTGCCTTCGGCTCAGGTCATGATCCCAGCGTCCTGGGATCGAGTCCCACATCGGGCTCCTTGCTCTGCAGGGAGTCTGCGTCTCCCTCTGTCTCTGTCTGCCTCTGCTCATTCTCTCTGACAAATAAATAAAATCTTTAAAAAAAATTAAAAAAAAAAAAAAGAAGAGGTGGTATATATACACAATGGAATACTATGCAGCCTTCAAAAGAAATGAAATCTTAAAAAAAAAAAAGAAATGAAATCTTGCCATTTGCGATGACGTGGATGGAACTAGAGGGTATTATGCTTAGCGAAGTGAGTCAGTCGGAGAAAGACAACTATCATATGATCTCCCTGATATGAGGAAGTGGAGATGCAACGTGGGGAGTTTGGGGGTAGGAAAAGAATAAATGAAACAAGATGGGATCGGGAGGGAGACAAACCATAAGAGACTCTTAATCTCATAAAACAAACTGAGGGTTGCTGGGGGGAGGAGGGTAGGGAGAAGGTGGTGGGTTATAGATATTGGGGAGGGTATGTGCTATGGTGAGTGCTGTGAAGTGTGTAAACCTGGCGATTCACAGACCTGTACATTATTTGTACATTATTTGTTTATTAAAATACATTATTTGTATTGGTGCTAATAATACATTATTTAAAAATTTAAAAATTATAAAAAAAAGAAACTGATACACTAAGAGACTTAACAACTACAGTAAAACTGAAAATAGAACCAAGGGTTTTTAATTCTTGTACCAATAATACAGCCTGTTCAGTCTTATTTTTAAGAGCAGACATTGCAAGGAAAATGCAATTAAAAACTTAAGAGCAGGAGGAGGAAGCTACAGACCAGGAAATGTAATGATAGTCTCTACCTTCTTCCTTAACAAGTCTTTATTCATGTAAGTTATATTGTACAAGGATTTTTGTGTCTACTGATAAATCCCAAGTGCCTAGAACAGTGTCTAGCACATAGGAAGTGCACACTATATAACCAATAAAAATTAAAAGTTTTGCTGTTGATTTAGAAGTATGGTACCATGATTATTTAATTTTTAGTTTTTAAATTTTTTATTCTTTTAAGATTTTATTTATTTACTTGACAGAGAAAGATCACCAGTAGGCAGAGAGGCAGGCAGAGAGAGAGAGGAGGAAGCAGGCTCCCTGCCGAGCAGATGTGGGACTCGATCCCAGGACCCTGAGATCATGACCTGAGCCGAAGGCAGAGGCTTAACCCACTGAGCTACCCAGGTGCCCACCATGATTATTTTAATACAGAGGATTTGTTTCATCTTAAGAAAAAGTACATTGTTTCATGGCTCCAGGCCCCATACATTCTCTGAAAAGAATTAAGGAGAAAAACAGTATCTGAGTGTGACACATGACAATAATAAGAATGTTGACAGAAACTATTAACCTACCCCTTGACAGAAAGCTACTGTGTACAAAGAACTGTTTTATTTGATGGTGGTAAAACTTAGGAATGATCTTAAACTTACTGACTTCTGACTAACCCCACCAAAATATCGAATTTTCATATTTCGAAGATCTCTATACCAACCTTGTTGGAAATGCTGATGAACCACATTTAACTATAAATAGCCTAGAACATTCTGCCACCCAGAATTTGAAGTGAATTTCAAGTCTTTTATAAATAGAATTTAAAAAAAAATATATTAAAGTCATGACTTATGCTGGTTAAAGCTATGAAAAATCTGTCTGAAATACCACCTGACTTCCTATCCTCCCAGTTCACATATACATTCTAGAATCTCCATAAAACATACTGTCCTATATATACATGTTCTTCCAAATCCACAAAACCTAGTCCTGGTCAGTTAACCTCTAAGTCATCAAGGCTAGGGTATTTTTCAGTTACAGCTACCTGTTTCTAAAACTATGATACAATTCTTATTGGATTATCTTCCAAGGCAATAGTAGGATATGATGGCATAAGGAATAATCTTTTTTTTTTTTTAAGGTTTTATTTATTTATTTGGCAGAGAGAGAGAATACAAGCAGGGGGAGCTGCAGGCAGAGGGAGAAGCAGGGAGCCGGATGTGGGGATGGATCCCTGGGATAATGACCTGAGCCACCCAGGCGCTCCCAACCATACCCAAATTTCTATATGAATAACATTTGTCATGATCATCAGCCAAATATCAGCATTAGTCACAATTTACCTTATATTCCAAATATAGAAAGCAAATACTATACAGATATTAAATTCTATGTTTACCTCAAAGTAATGAACAGATAAGGACACTGGGTGGGTCAAAAGTGTCCATTCCAGGCTGAAAATGCTCCCTTATATAGTTATAAATGTGTTTTTTTTTTAATTTATTTATTTGTCAGAGAGAGAGAGAGGGAGAGAGAGCGAGCGAGCACAGGCAGACAGAGTGGCAGGCAGAGGCAGAGGGAGAAGCAGGCTCCCTGCCGAGAAAGGAGCCCGACGCGGGACTCGATCCCAGGATGCCGGGATCATGACCTGAGCCGAAGGCAGTCACTTAACCAACTGAGGCACCCAGGCGTCCCGTAGTTATAAATGTTTTTAAAGAAAATTATAGAATGACTGAAAAAAAGAATCGACAAGTTTCCAAGGGCCATCTTTAGCATATTAAATATAAACAAATGATTTAAGAGAGAAATACTATCTAAAATTGAAGGTGGGAGGACGAGCCTGGCATGGGAAATAAATCAAATCCTGGTGCACAGAGGAGGCTGTGAAGGTTGACATGCTTCCCCTCTCATTCTGAGCTACACAGACTCAGAAACACACAACATGGCAAATACATAAATAATCACATTTGTCAATGTTTACTGATTATAAATGTTCAGATGGGTGGTTTATAGCTTAAAATTCTCATTTGAGCATATTTTTGTTTGAGCATATTTTAAGGGATATTTGCCATGTGACTAAGGTAAAAAGACATCCCTGAAATAGGAGGCTCCCTGAAACTACAAAAACAATTGTAAACCCATTTATTCCTGTGCTTTACAAAATAAGGAAAGTTGGCATTTAATTCAAATTAAACATACCAATCACTTATTAATTAAATTACTTATGCAGTTTAAGCAGTAGCTTACTGGAAGCAGATGCTGCTTTAATAATCCAATGCCAGGGGCACCTGGGTGGCTCAGTGGGTTAAGCCTCTGCCTTCAGCTCAGGTCATGATCTCAAGGTCCTGGAATCGAGCCCACTCTCGATCCCAGGACCTCTGCTCAGCAGGGAGCCTGCTTCCCCACCCCCCCCCCCATTGCTCTGCCTACTTGTGCTCTCTCTGTCAAATAAATAAATAAAATCTTAAAAAAAAAAAAAAATCCAGTTCCAGCACTCCTACATGGTATTAGATACTCGGTCAAAATGACAATAGCTGCACTATTTCATATTATTTCCAATGTGAAAGCATTAATAGCTATAATAACAAGAGTTTAATTACAATAATCTATTTTTAATAACATAAAATGAAGACAATTTGACGTTTCCTTTCTTGCAAAAAGTTAGTACCTTAAAAAAAAGGTACTAACCTATCACTAATTCATGTGATAAAATGCAAAGAAAACAGTCTTTTCCAAGCTACTCATTTGGTATCATTTTAATCCTTGCAATACCTCCCCCAGTCTAATCATTTTAAGACTTGGACTTAGTTCTCTCATTGTGTGCAAGAAGGTTGTGTTTAAGAAATAGATTTTACCATATATAGTTTCCTCTTCATAGCACTGTGGTTTGAACTGGCTCCCTTACTTGCCACTGAGTCATCAAATGGTAAGAACATGAACAGTATAATGTTCTTTCAAGTAAAAATGAAGAAAAAAAATCCAACTACATTTGCTCTAAAAGTATCTTTCTCCCCTCAAAAAATAAACTGGGATTTATACAGCCCCATTTGAGCTTATTTAATTTGTATTTTTCCTTTATTAATTTAATCTGATGGTATGGATATATTCATTAATTTAATTGCCTAGTGATTATTCTCATCTTAAGCCACAAAAATATTTTTTCTATTTCAAAGCATTTTGCAGAGTGAAGCCAAATTTGTTTTTGGTTTGTTCCTACTTCAAGCACTCCTAATTCAAAATATAAACTAGCATAAATCTGATAAAGCACACCGTAAGCAACAACAAATGTGAAAATTATAAATGAAAGCATAATTATCCTAGCACAAGAAGCTACTTTGTATCATTAGACCCTAAAAATTGTACCAGTCATACAGTAAGCACAGGAGTCTTTCCTGTCAGTGAACTAGCTTAATGCTGATGAAATCACCCAAGTTTGGTAACAATACACTCCAGGGACCTGCGCCCAACTCTTGAAAGACACCTAAACCTAAGCAGATCTCCAGATTTTCACCTGTGTGGCCATTTTCAGTGGTTCTATTTAGATGGAAGCTCTCTTTTAGGTTTGAATGGTTATGAAGATGAAATGCATAAATTATTGGAATCAGGTAAGTTTTCCTCCTCTAGGCCACCCTAATGAGAGAGACCCCGTCTAGTTGGGAGCTAGTGAGGAAGAGAAGCAGGACCAACATTTGACATGTGATCATAAGACTCACCCACTCAGAGCATTCCAATTAGGGCCTGCCAGCGGGGATTAAAAAAAAAAATCATCAATTTCTCAAATAGTCTATAAGCCTAAAACCTAAAATGTGTTTAAGAGACAGTTGCTTTAGGGTAACAACTATTTACGCAAGTTTTTAGAAATTAAAATTGAACATCTTCTGTAATATTTAGTTGTAGATAACTCAGTATAGGTTCAGGTACCAAAACAAAATCAAGAGGATTATGAAATATAAGCAGTAAGAAATAGAGAATTTCTGTATTTAGAATCCTCTAAATTTTCAGATATCACAGCATTCCTAGCTACATATTACATCAAAACTGTCTCTTCATTTGAAGCCAATCATGTCTATAGAAAATCCGGATAAAATTTTAAAGTAACTAGAAATCTAACACCAAATACATAAGTTTTGTTCAAATTAACTACATTTTTCCTTTGCTGATCTCTTAAGGTACAAGATTCTTAAACTAAGGATTAGCCATAAGCCTAATCAATAACATACAATCAGCTTTCTAACTCAGGTAAACTAATGAAATAGTAACAAAAATGAACTCATGCCTAACATTCCTATTCTAACTGAATATCAACAAACTCATACACCACAAATACAGAGCTCATTACCCTTCGAAGAGGAGGAATCACTGAAATATAACTGGCTCTGATTTCTAAAGATTATCAGACATATTTAAAAAATTTTAAATTCAATTTTTAAAGCTTTAAATATTTTAGAGGTTAATTTCAGACTACAGGGGGAATCAAGCTACTTTTTTTTTTTTAAAGCATCTTTAACTGGGTTTTAGCTATAAAAACAATAAATGTTTATAGTTAACTTGGTTTAAAGATAGTCTCACATGTTTTGTTAAAAAAACAAAACAGAGGGACGCCTGGGTGGCTCAGTTGGTTAAGTGGCTGCCTTCAGCTCAGGTCATGATCCCAGCGTCCTGGGATCGAGTCCCACATTGGGCTCCTTGCTCAGCAGGGAGCCTGCTTCTCCCTCTGCCTCTGCCTGCCACTCTGTCTGCCTGTCCTCTCCCTCTCTCTCTCTGACAAAATAAATAAATTAAAAACAAAACAAAACAAAACAGAGCACTTCCCAATAATTCAGAAGAGTCATGAAGTCTTTCCTATCTTCCCTCATTCTTATCCCCCAGGCTCACAGGTAACCACTACGAACATTATCTCTCCCTCTAAAATTTCATGTACAAGTTCGTGGACACATAGACATATTTAATAAAATAAAGAACATTCACATAAATGGGATCATTCTAAAACTCTTTTTTATCTTAACAATAAACCTTAGACATGTTTCCACAGTGGTGAATCTGCCTTTTTTTTAAGTATACCATTCTGTATGGATGCCCCATTATATGATAACCCTTATTACTCTCATGTTTTTAACTTAGTTCATATAAAACTAGTGTGATCATTGCTTAAAAGTCTGTAGCACAATAAGGGCAGTATTATGCCAGTAAATATCAGCTTCTTTTTTCCCCTCAACAATCCACTTTCCAAAATGTTTTAATGTCCAAGTAAAATCTGGACACCTGGGTGGCTCAGTGGGTTAAGCCTCTGCCTTGGCTCACTCGGGTCATGATCCCAGGGTCTTGGGATCCACCCCATATCGGGTGCGGGGAGCCTGCTTGCCCCCCCTCTCTCTGCCAGGCACTCTGCCTACTTGTGATCTCTGTCTGTCCAATGAATAAATAAAATCTTTAAAGAAAAAAAAGTTCAAGTAAAAGATGTACAAGATAGTGATATATAGGACATATAGGACAACTATATGTTATGCTATGCTCACCGTGGGTGTAGCTACCATATAATGCTATTCAGTACCTCTGACTATATTCCCTAAGCTGTACCTGTCATCCCAGTGATTTACTCACTCCATAACTGGAAGCCTATTTTAATTCATATGTCACATTTATGGAAAAAGAGGAGAAAAGTCACAAAATATTGCAACTCCAAAATGGTTATAAATCATTGTAATGCAGGGGGAAATGATCACTATAGAACTCATCCCAATTAAGCAACATTTCTTCCAATGTTCTAAGTTTTTTAAAATGGGGGCGGGGAGTTGAAAGCAACAACTTTCCATTGATTTCTAAATCACTGTTTTAGCCAGATTTTTATAATCATTTGCCTTTTTGAATCCTAAAGACTAACACGATCTGTGTTCTGCATCTAAGGAAAAAAATGGGGGGAGGGAGGTAACAAAATTGGTTAACTTCCCACAAGGTCCACAATTTAACACCTGGGCCTTAAAGTGGTCTCCGATCTCCCAAGACCAATAGTACATACTGTCTCTGCGGGGCTGCACCGAGGCCAAATTCCCAGCATGCAGAACAAAAAGTAAATGATGCTTTGCTCAACTGCACCTCTCCTCCCCACCCCCCCGCCACCCCAGCGAAAGGGCTGCGGCTCGTCGCATGACAGCACTTCCCTTTTTCTTTAAACCCATTTCCTGCCTCCCGTTCGGTATCGTCAATTATACAGGAAGAGGAAGGCCTCTGGGTCTTTCTCCTTTCTACAGAACGGGTGACCCTGGGGAATGGAACCCTTATCGAACCAACCTACCCAGTCTTTTACCCCTCCAGCCCTTTAGCCAAAGTGTCCCCATTCGGGCGCGGAGCCGGCCGCCGCCGGGCAGCAAGCTGGGTCCCCCCTCCAGTGTCGGCCTTTCCCACCGCCTCACCCCGAGTCGCGAAGGTGGTAAGCTCGGGGAGACCAGAATGGGATCGGTCCGCTCACTCCCCACGCCCGCGAAGGCCGGAAGCGCTGCCCGGCGCCGCTTAGTCCCGGCGGCCCGAGCGCCCAGGGGTGCAACCCCGAGCACCGAGGGCCCACGCGCCACTAGCACATCCCCGCCCCGGCTTGTGGCCACGACTTCCCCGCGGGCGCTTACCCCGGTGCCGTTGTCGCACACCACCACCTTCCTGCCCTGGCTGTCCATCGTCCGTCCGGAAGAGAGCCGCCCGCCGCCGAACGACCTAAGCCCCTACTGCCCGGCCCTTTCCTCTTCCTCCTCCTTCGCGGCCCCTCCTTCGGCCCAACTTTCTTCCCCTAAACGGAAGTTAACGCCCGGCCCCACCCACCATTTAAGATACAGCCTGCACGGAAGGGGTGGGGATGGGAGGGAGGAGGCCGAGACTGGCAGTAGTGCGACCCAATAAGAGACGTTTAAGTTCGAAGCCCCGCCCACAACTCCTATTTCAGCTTCGGCTCCTTCCCAGCCGTCGCGGTCACCACCCACCCGGCTTCTTCCTTATGGCTTCTGGTTCTTGGAGCTTCGCGGGGCTTTAATGGCGGCTGATCTAGGGGACGTTGAGGCCCAAGGCGCTGCAGGAGGTGAGGGCCTCCCTTATCCGTCTGCCGAAAAGAGGTAGGCAGGTGAAGGACACTGGATCTGTGCGAGATGGCAGTGGAATGTAGAGAGGAGACAGCCTGGAGGGTGGAAGGCAGGAGAAACAAACCTGGACATCTCTGTTGACCCCACCGTTGAGCATGGTTTGGTGTGTCATGGCTTCAGGAACAGAGCTGGGATGGATACACGCATATGAAGTCATGCGTTTATACTGATACCTCCAATTCCGGCCCAACCCCTTTTTGCCCAATTTGCCCTTAGTCAAGTGAGCAGGAGTGGACCTACCTTTTCAGGCCCCTCGCTCCCCAGTTCTCTTCCAGCAGCGCCATGTTCCTTCACACCTCTTCACTGTATGTACCTGTTTGAACCCAGAGTCTCGACTTTGAAATCAGACAGCCTCAGTTTCAAATATGGCTCTGCCACTCAAGGATTCTGTCATTTGGATTTATCTTTGCCTGTGCATACGAATACTAACCTCTACTTCCACGGGTGGTTGGGAGGATAAAATTCTATGCATGGAGTATCTATTCAGTGGTAGTTGTTGATTATTATTTACATACTTATAAATGTATAGTTCTTTCTACCTATAATGGCTCTCCTTTTTTTTTTTAAATCAATCAGGAGACTTCTCATGCTCTAAGATCCAGTTGTCACATCTATGAAGACTTTGCTGATAACCCTCAAGAGGCTCCTTACTCTTTCTTCACTAATTAATTTACCATGGACATATGAATAATATTCTTGTGCTTCTGACATTGAACAAATATTGGATGAGTGATGTTAAAATTTATCTTGAAAAAATGCCAGCATTTTTGAGAGGTGAGAACTAGAATTGTGCCTTTCACATGGCTGTACATGTGCACTGACTAGATTAAAGCTTGGATCATAAACACCTCAGTCCAGTATTAATACTAGGCAGCCTCTCAGTTTTCACTTTGTTCTTTTATTAGACCAGTTGTTTTCAAACCTTTATAAGGGCTTTGGCACCTTTATTCAAATTTAATCTAAAAAAAAAAAAGATTTATGTATTTATTTATTTTAGAGAGAGAGTGCAGGATCATGGGGGCGGGTGCAGACGGAGAGAGAGAATCCTCAAGCAGACTCCCCACTGAGTGTGAACCCTGATGCAGGTAGGGCTCAATCCTAGGACCCTAAGATCATGACCTCAGTCGAAATCAAGACTCCACCACTTAACTGAGCTGTCCAGGTGTGCCCCCTCAAATTTAGCATGGAACCTCAACATATAAAATAAATTAAAGCTGCCATAGTAGTGGAAAGATTGAGAAACTAGAATGGATAGTTGGCCTCAGGGAGATATGTCTTCTCTGCACCTGTTTCAGTAGTTGTTGAGGTACCTTAGCCTGCTGAATAGTGCATTAGTTCACAAATTACACATCTTCCTTTTGTGGCCCTGGTGCCTGGGCTGTAAAATTTTCCTGGAAGTATATTTATTTGGTCTCAGCAAATTGAACTCAAGCATTGCTGTGTCTTTTTATTTTTCCTCTCTGTGAAATTACATTTCATACTTTTTTTTTTTTTTTACTGTTTAAGAGATTATATTTTTGTTTTTTTTCTGATTATAAAAATAGTACATGCAAATGACAGAAAATATCAACAAATATCCATTTGCTATACTAATGAAAATGCAGCAAACCCTTCATGATGCGAATTCAGATGCAGCACTATTGGTGACTGGTTCCTACCTTCTATACCAGGCGAAACCTGGTCATTTCATTTTCCTCAAAATAATGTGATTATGTTTTGGGGGGAGGAGGAGAGGGAGTCTTCATATCTATCTTCTGTCATGGTTTTATGTATATTATTCCACACAAAAATCTTGCTAGACAGAAATCCCCGTTTTACACATGAGAAATGAGGGCTTGGGGTGCCTGGGTGGCTCAGTGGGTTAAGCCTCTGCCTTCAGCTCAGGTCATGATCTCAGGGTCCTGGGATTGAGCCCCACATCGGGCTCTCTGCTCAGTGGGAAGCCAGCTTCCCCCTCTGGGGAAGGGCTTTAATGAGGGCTTTAAAAAATTAAGTCCTGTAAGGTCATAGGATATGAAGTATACATAACAGATATCAGTATGTTGTTATTTGTCAGCAGTGAATATTCTGAAGTTGGAAGAATATTGGAAAAATCCAAATTAATGTAATATAAGACTGATAAATTGAAAACTACAAAACATTGTTTAGAAAAATTAAAGATCTAGATAAGTAAACATACCATGTTAATAGATTGAACACTCATTGGTTTGGTTTGGTTTTTAAAGATTGTATTTATTTATTTGACAGAGAGAGAACACAAGTAGGCAGAGCAGCAGGCAGAGGGAGAGGAAGAAGCAGGCTCTCCACTGAGTAGGGAGCCCAATGCAGGGCTTGATCCCAGGACCCCAGGATCATGACTTGAGCTGAAGACAGCTGCTTAACTAAGACCTGCAGGTTCCCTGAACACTCATTATTAAGATGACAGTTCTCTTCAAATTGATCTGTAAATTCAAATGTAATCTCTATCAAAACCCCAGCAGCCTTTTTTCTTTTTAGAAACCAACAAGTTTGATCCTGAAAGTTATATGGAAATGCAGAAGAGCCAGAATAGCCAAAACAATTTTGAAAAGAAAAGCAAAAGTGGCAGACTTCCACTGATTTCAAAACTTATTATAAGGTACAATAATGAAGACAGTATGATATTGTCACAAGGATGGACATATAAATCAATGGTACAGAATAGACAGCCCAGAAATAAACTTACATTTATGGCCAATTGATTTTCAACAAATCTGCTAAAACAATTCAGTGGGGAAAGGGTAATTTTTTTTTAAATAAATAGTAGTTGGACAACTAGATATTCTTATATGTGGAGAAAAAAAGTACTTTGATCCTTACCTCACACTATACACAAAAATTAATTCAAATGGATCATAGATTTAAATTTAGAAGAGCAGGTGAGCCTGGCTGGTTCAATTAGAGGAGCATAAAATTCTTGATCTTGAGGTTGTGAGTTTGAGCCCCACATGGAGTGCAGAGATTATTTTTAAAAATCTTTTGAAAATTAAAAAATAAAAATAAATTTAGGAGAGCTAAAACTATAAGTTCTGGGGAAAAAAAGACAAAAAAAAATCTTGTTGAGTTAAGCAAAAATTGCTTAGACATAATACCAAAATCATGATTCATAAAAGAAAAAAATGATAAATTGGACTTAACAGAAATTTAAAAGCTTAACTCATGTATTAAGAAAACCAAAAGACAAGCCACAGACTAAAAGATTTTTGCAAATTATATATTCAACAAAGAACTTTTATTCAGAATAAATTAAAAACACATAACAATAATAAGAAGATAAATTATCTAATATTAAAGTGGGTGAAAGATTTTTTAATTATTTTTTTATTTTTTTATAAACATATAATATATTATTTAGCCCCAGGGGTACATACCCTCCCCAATGTCTATAACCCCACCACCTCTCCCTACCCTCCTCCGCCCAGCAATCCTCAGTTTGTTTTGTGAGATTAAGAATCTCTTATGGTTTGTCTCCCTCCCGATCCCACCTTGTTTCATTTATTCTTTTCCGCCCCCCCAGACCTCCCACGTTGCATCTCCACTTCCTCATATCAGGGAGATCATATGATAGTTGTCTTTCTCCAATTGACTTATTTCACTAAGCATAATACCCTCCAGTTCCATCCACGTCGTTGCAAATGGCAAGATTTCATGTCTTTTGATGGCTGCATAGTATTCCATTGTGTATATATACCACCTCTTCTTTATCCATTCATCTGTTGATGGACATCTAGGTTCTTTCCATAGTTTGGCTATTGTGGGCATTGCTGCTATAAACATTTGGGTGCACGTGCCCCTTCGGATCACTATGTTTGTATCTTTAGGGTAAACACCCAGTAGTGCAATTGCTGGGTCGTAGGGTAGCTCTATTTACAACTTTTTGAGGAATCTCTATGCTGTTTTCCAGAGTGGTTGCACTAGCTTGCATTCAGTGAGTGAAAAATTTGAGTAGACATTTCACCCAAGAAGTTTTATGAATGACCAATAAGCACATGGAAAGATACTCAACGTCATTAATCATTAGGGAAATATAAATTAAAACCATAATGAAAGTGGTGGTCTGCAGGCAGTAAGGCCACAGGTGGACTGGGTCTTGTGCTCCTCCATCAGGCTGGTAATGCAGGGCCCCACCAGGCACTCCAGCTGGGACCACTGGGCAGGCTGCCCTCACTCTGCACTCCTGCACAGTTTTGGCATTTTCTTGCAGGGGCTGCTCTGTGCAGTGGCCTTCAGCATGTTGAAGCTCAAACCTAAGAACCAAAGCATGAAAGAAGTCCCTAGAGGATACGGTTTTTAGACACTTCCAAACAAGTCACAGGAATGTTATTCATCCACTTTGTGAATGTGTACCTAGCAGATCTCATCGAATAGGACCCTTGTTCACTTCAGCTTCCTCTTGAGACACAACTGTTAGCAAGTTGCTCATCTCTGTGGACATGCAAGCCATGAACATCTTAGTTGAGTAGCAGCAGTGGGAGCCCCTGCATTTGGACAAATGTGGAGACCCACTGCAGTGTGGAGCCCAGGTCCAGCAGTGTGCTTTTACATCTTGATCATGATTTTTGAGAAGTCTGTCACCTTCATTGTCCTCATACTTCAGTGGAAAAAGGTGGCCCATTGAGTCCCATTGAAAACCTGGATCTGAAATTGGCCATCATCATGCTGATTGCCCTTTTTTTTGTTAATGCTTTAATGTTTTGGGTAGTGGACCACACTCTTAAATTCTTCAGCATGTCCTCTTGAAGAAAGAATGCAATGTTTTACAAAACCATAGTATTACTGTATCTAGGAAAAATTAGCAATAACTCCATATCATCTAACATTCAGCCCATACTCATATTTCCCCAGTTGTCCCTACCATGTTTATAGCTGTTTTTCTTCCTAAACCAAGATCCAATCAGGGTTCAGATATTATGTTTGGTGTTATGTCTCTCTTTTTTAAAAAAAGATTTATTTATTTAGTTGAGAGAAAGCTTGAGTAGGAGGGGCAAAGGGAAAGAGAGAGAGGATCTCAAGCAGACTCTACCCTGAGCATGGGTGGAGCCCTAGGCAGGCTCCCATGAGATCAATACCTAAGCAGATACTAAGAGTTGATGCTCAACTGACTGACCCACGCTGGAACCCTTTGTTAATCTCTTTAATCTCTTAATCTAGAATAGTCATCCTAATTTTTTTTCATAGCATTAACTTGCAGTTGGTTAAAATTTTAAGTGATGTTTATGCATAATGTTGTTATGGCATTTGATGATACTATAGACAGGATGTGTTACATGGATATTCTTTGCTTTTGATAATATAAAATTAACATTGTATTGATATCAGAACCAAGCAAAAATCTTGGCAATACTATCAATAATGCTATTGTTTTTAGATCTAGCCTAGGAAGAGTACAATTTTTATACACACTTATGCACACACAGAAAAGCAGGTTTCTGTGATTTGTGATTCCATAACTCTGTTGGGGAAGGGAATAAATGCTATGAAAGTTAATAAACTAAATGTTTTACTATCCAAGCTCCTGACTTTATTCATTCATTCATTCATTCATTTAAAGTAGGCTCCTGCCCAACAGGGCGCTTGAACTCATGACCCTGAGATCAAAAGTTACATTCTTTACAGACTGAGCCAGCTAAGTGCCCTTTTTCTCAATGTCATTTAGCTTCTTACTTGTTTTTGGATTCTTTGTATAACATAAGTACATCTCAGGGTTAGAGGAAAATAGTTCTTTTTTTTCTTAAGATTTTATTTATGTAACAGAGATAGATCACAAGTAGGCAGAGAGGCAGGCAGAGAGAGGGGGGGAAGCAGGCTCCCTGAGTTGGGAGCCTGATGTGGGGCTTGATCCCAGAACCCTGAGATCATGACCTAAGCCGAAGGAAGAGGCTTAACCCACTGAGCCACCCAGGTGCCCCAAGAGGAAAATAATTTCTGAAGAGTTTATGCATTTTATGATATAATAGCTTTAAGGGTTTTTTTAAAAAGGTTTTATTTATTTGTTTTAGAGAGAACGGGAGAGGGAGAGAGAGTATCTCCAGCTGACTCTGTTTTGGGTGTGGAGCCCAACATGGGGTTTGATCTCATAACCCTGAGATCACAACCTGAGCTGAAATTAAGAGTTGGATGTTCAACTGACTGAGCCACCCAGGTGCCCCTAAGTTATCTCTTAATAATCGACCTGATTACTATTTTTGGCTTTTATTGTGGGAAATTTCAAACACATATAAAAGTATAGTAAAATGAACCCTATGAGCCCATCAGCTAGTTCTGCAGTGATGGGCTTTCTGCTGTTCTTGTTTCATCAATTTTTCTTCACACACAGTTTTGTTGTTCTTGTTTGGTGGGAGTATTTTATTTTATTTTAATTTATTTATTTGTCAGAGAGAGAGAGCGAGCGAGCACAGGCAGACAGAGTGGCAGACAGAGGCAGAGGGAGAAGCAGGCTCCCTGCCGAGCAAGGAGCCCAATGTGGGACTCGATCCCAGGATGCTGGGATCATGACCTGAGCCGAAGGCAGCCACTTAACCAACTGAGCAACCTGGCGTCCCTGGTGGGAGTATTTTAAAGCAAATATCAGGGATCATACCTTACCTCTTTTAAATACTTCAGTATGTGTTTCTAACACATAATGACTTTAAAAATATAATCACAATAACATTATTATACCCAACAAAATTAACAAATTCTTATTATCTCTTAATACTGAATCCCTATTTAGCTTTCCCCAGTTGTCCCCAAAATGTCCCCTTTCTTTTTTTTTATTTGTTTTTTTTCTTTTTCTTAAAAAAAAAAAAAATTTTTATTTATTTGATAGAGAGAGACACAGCCAGAGAGGGAACACAAGCAGGGGGAGTGGGAGAGGGAGAAGCAGGCCTCTTTCGAAACAGTGAGCCCGATGTGAGGCTCAATCCCCAGGGCCCTGGGATCATGACCTGAGCTGAAGGCAGGCGCTTAACAACTGAGCCATCCAGATGCCCCTCATTTTTTTTTTTCAATCAATATCTAAATAAGTCCTGCACATTGCATTCAGTTGATACGTCTCTGAAGCCTATTTTAGTCTATGACACTTCCCTCTCTCTTTCCTTACACCATGTTTTGGGTGAAGAAGCAGAAGAAGAATTTTGTCCTCTGGAATTTCCCGATTCTGGACTTGGCTGATTGTATCTATGCAATGTTGTTTGTCTTGTTCCTCTAGCCTCCATATTTTCTAGAAATTTGTGGTTAGATCTAGAAGTTTGATTAGATGTAGGTTCAACTATTTTGGTAAAAGTGTTTCATAGGCAGCGGTGTACTTTTATTGTAGTGAAGTACAAAGATGTACTTTTATTGCATCACATTTGAAGAAACACAATGTGTGGATATCCCACAGTTAGTGATGTTAAGATTTTTCAGTGGATTTTGGTTTTACTGAATGATTTATTAGAGAGTTCCCCCTGAGTTTGCCACTTAGTAGTTAAAGCAGTCATCAATGATTGTTGCCTGATTGGATCAGGAAGCAATCAAGTAGTTTGACCCATAATTTCTCATTTCCAAAGCTAATAGGTTTTGACCTAATTAGCCACTGCAGTTGCTTTCCAATAAAATTATAGCTTTAAAACTAGGTTAATTAAATGATTTTTAAAAATCAAAAAACAAATCTCACAGGCACTTAGTGTGTATAAGCTATAGCTTTAGTTGCCATTTTAGTTGTGATAGTCCTCATTCAAAAGGTTCATATTTCTCCCCTCATCTTACCATACACAAAAATTAACACGAAACAGATCAAAGATGTAAATTTAAGAGGTAAAACTGTGAAACTCTTTTAAAAACTTAAGGGGTAAGGATGCCTGGGTGGTTGGTTAACCATCCAACTCTTGGTTTTGGCTTAGGTTGTAATCCCATGGTGGTGAGATCAAGCCCCACATTGGCTCATGCTCAGTGCGAGCAGAGATCTTGAGATCTCCCCCTCTGCCCCTCCTACTCCTGTTTACTCTCTCTCTCTCAAATAAATAAATAAATAAATAAATAAATCTTTTTTAAAAAACCACAGGGGGTAAATCTTTATAACCTTGAATTAGGCAATGGTTTCTTACGTATGATACAAAAGCACAAGCAATAAAAGAAGAAATAGATAAATTGGACTTAATTGTCGGGCTCTCTGCTCAGCAGGGAGCCTGCTTCCTCCTCTCTCTCTGCCTGCCTTTCTGCCTACTTGTGATCTCTGTCTGTCAAATGAATAAATAAAATCTTAAAAAAAAATTTGTGCTACAGAAGATACCATCAAATGAGTGAAAAGGCAAGAAGAAGCAAGCTTCTTCTTGAGGCAGAAATCTGAAAAGGAATTGATTAAAAATAGTTTAAAAGTTAGACTCCTGGGGTACCTGGGTGGCTCAGTGGGTTAAGCCTCTGCCTTCGGCTCAGGTCATGGTCTCAGGGTCCTGGGATCAAGCCCTGCATCAGCATCAAGCCCTGCATCTCTGCTCAGCAGGGAGCCTGCTTCCCCCCTCTCTCTCTGCCTGCCTCTCTGACTACTTGTGATCTCTCTCTCAAATAAATAAATAAATAAAATCTTAAAAAAATAATTAGACTCCTAAATATCCCCCTTCAGCCCTTGCAGCCCTTACACCCTGCCCTGCTCCCCATGCCATCCCTTCTGTCATGGAATGGAGTGGCTTTTCTCTAGAGTGAGCTAAAGCCAAAGGGACTCTATTCTCAAGGACAGACATAGTTGGGGACTACAGGGAGATTAATGGGACATCTATATCCAAACCAGTGGGACACCCAGCCTCCTTCCTACTGAACTGCTAATAAATTGACAATCAGTTTTCCTATAGATACTGACAGCTGGGAATCTCCCTAACAAAAATAGTCAAAGCTGCTAGGTCATACTATAGTAAAACCCACTAGTCAACAGGACTCAGTGCTCAACACACAGCTTCCAGTCAGTTTTTTAGTCTTTCTCTTCTAAATTTCACTGGATAGCCTGAGATCATCAAACACTTGAGGAGAATCTCTAACACTTAAGATAAAAACCAAAACAGTGACAATGTAGGAAACAGAAGAGAACTTTTAAAAGATAATTATAATTAATATCTTTGTGTACTCAGAGAGATAAGAAAATTTTAATATGATAGAAAAAGTTCAACAGAAAGGTTGGAACAAAAAGGTTAAGACACTTTCCGGAAAGTAGAGTGAAAAGACAATAAAAGTGGGAAAAAGTAGGGAAAAAATTAAACTAGGGGATTTGGCCAGGACATTTTTTTTTAAGATGTTATTTATTTACTTGAGAGAGAGAGAGAGAGAGAGCATGAGTAGGGGTGAGGGGAACAGAGGGAGAGGGACAAGCAGATTTCCCGCAGAGCGGGGAGCCGGAAGTGGGGCTCCATCCCAGGACCCTGAGATCATGACCTGAGCTGAAGTCAGATGCTTAACCAATTAAGCCACCCAGGAGCCCCAGGCCAGGACACTTAATATCAGAAAAATAGAACTTACGGAAAGAAAAAAACAGAAAACAGGAGGAAAGAAAGAATTTGAGAAATAATACAAGATTATTTCTTTTTTTTTTTTAAAGATTTTATTTATTTATTTGACAGAGAGATCACAAGTAGGCAGAGAGGCAGGCAGAGAGAGGGGAGGAAGCAGGCTCCCCGCTGAGCAGAGAGCCCGATGTGGGGCTCGATCCCAGGACCCTGAGATCATGACCTGAGCTGAAGGGCAGAGGCTTTAACCCACTGAGCCACCCAGGCGTCCCTATAAGATTATTTCTAAGAACTGAGAAATAATTTTCTAGACAATGCTCCATTTCTCAGAAAGTTATTGAAGTATGTACACCTGGAAAAAAAATGAAGCAGTTATTCAAGAAATATTTAATCATGAGAAATAGATGACCAGGGATTCACCAAGACAGAATAGAAAATAAGAATTCCATGACTGATGGTAGAACAAAAATCCCAAGAAATCTGCTGTGCATCACTCTAGATTCTGAATCAGGACAGTGTACTTCAGGAGGGAAATTAAGCTCTCCCTCTCTCCCCACATATCCATAAAAATTAGATTATCTGATTTATTTTAAGGCTTTGAGGGGTGTCTATGTGGCTCAGTCATTAAGTGTCTGCCTTTGGCTCAGGTCATGATCCTGGGGACCTAAAATTGAGTCTGGCATCAGGCTCCCTGCTCAGCGGAGAGTCTGCTTCTCCGTCCGCCTCCACCTTTTCCCCTCCCCTGGCTTGTGCTCTTTCTCAAATAAGTAAATAAAAATTAAAATTAAAGACTTTGGGAGCTGTACATATGTACTTCTAGTGGAAAGTTTTATGATAAACTAGTGATTCCTTATTAAGCAGAGGAAAATAAGACATTGATTAAATCCAGGGGAAAATTTTAAATTGTAATACAAAAGAGATATTATCATGTATACTACATGGCTCAGTATGAGTGTAAATACCAAATAATGGTCTAATCAAATATTATAATAATTGGATGTTAGGAGGATGAGGGGAAGGGAAGTGTATGTGCGCTGGGGAGTAGTTGTAATGGAATTAAATGATCTTTCATAGTAGATGGTTAAAGGATGGTGTTTAAACTGAAAAAGATCAGGAACCTGGGTGGCTCAGTCAGTTAAGAGTCTGCCTTCAGCTGAGGTCACGATTCCAGGGTCCTAGGATTAAGTCCCACATTGGGCTCCTGATGCTTAGGAAGTGTGCTCCTCCCTCTGCCCCTCCTCTCCCTCAATCTCTCTTGCTCTTGTTCTCTCTCTCTCCCAGATAAATAAATAAAATCTTAAAAAAGTAACAAACTGAAAAAGATCAAGAAATAGCTGAAGAAGCATGTTCAAAAATAAGGACTTAAGTATCAGAAGAAACAGCTAAGAGTTGAAGGTAGTTGTCTTGGGGAAGCAGAAGTTCAGAGTAGAAAGGGTAAGGCTAGCACTGGCTGTTCAACATGATAAGCTTTGTTTTTTGTTTGTTTGTTTTGTTTTTTAAAGATTTTATCTATTTGCCAGAGAGAGAGAGATGCAGAGAGGCAGAGAGGCAGGCAGAGGCAGCAAGAGAAGCAGGTTCCCTGCTGAACAAGGAGCCCTATATGGGACTCAATCCCAGGACCCTGGGATCATGACCTGAGCCGAAGGCAGCGGCATAACCAACTGAGCCACCTAGGCGTCCCAACATTATAAGCTTTGTAAAACCATTTGACTTTTTTTTTTTTTGACTTTTTTTTTTAGATTGATTCGAGAGAGAGAGAGAGAGAGAGAATGAGAGCGCATGCATGTGAGCCAGGGGAGGGGCAGAGAAAGAGGGAAAGAATCTCAAGCAGACTCTCCTCTGAGCACGGAGCCCATCAAGGGGCTCGATCTATCGACCCTGAGATCATGACCTGGGCCAAAACCAAAAGTCGGTCACTTAACCAACTGATCCCCCCCAGGAACCCCTGGACTTTTCCACCAAACTTTTCCAGGCTATTTAATCAAGTTACTTACCATATACACATTCCTGACAATACCCCATTGTAGCAACATTGTTATTTTCCAAAATTTTCGGCACTCAACTTAAAAGGTGTTCCTTCCCAAGAAACTGAACTTTTCTGTCAAATGCGCTTGATCAAACAGGAGAATTGGGTTCATAACGTGGATTCATTGCAAACTTTATGTATAAATCACAGTCATCAATAAAGACGTTCTTTATTCCATCTTCTTGCCTTCTGTCAGGAAGCAGAATAAATTGCACGTGACCTGCAGGAACAAATGCTGAAACAAACCAGTCCTTGAATTTGCGGTGTTCCAGTCTGTATTGCTGGGCCGCCGCGTGCTCTCCTCTATGGGGTTGAGAGCAGTGTGAGCGAGGAGCCAGTGCAGATGACGATGATCATCGTTGGATTCTGCTTTTCCAGGTGGCAAAAACTCCATTTCAAAAACTGGATTATCAAGGTGGCCAGCAGAAGCTTTCAGACATTGTCTTCGACAGCATTCCTGCAGGGGAGCAGTCAGTCAGTTTCCACCGCAGACCCGGGCTGGGCAGCCTCTGTTGGAACTCTCTGGAAACCATTTGACTTTTGTAACCCGTGTGTGCGTGTGTGTGTGTCTACGTCTGTGTGTAGAGTGTTGGTGGAATACCCAGTACTAAATAAAGTGGCTGATTTTTTTGCTTTTTGGCTTTCTTTTTATCAAGGCATCCCTACCCTAGGCAACATAAATTGCAAGATCATAGTGTATCTTGCTTAAATTAAATTTTAGCCCTTGGGTTGGGAGCTTCCTTAGGCTTCTACGTATAATAGGGACAACACCCTACCATGATCTCATAAGCAGCACTTTTGTAAACTTTTACAACTTGATAATATATGTTGCTACCTCAACTCCACTACTTACTGTTGATTCTTATAGACTTCTATTTCCAAGTTTAATTTTCTATCCTTGAGGTTTGCTGGCTGACAAGCAAGGACTCTTTTATTGCATAAATTACACAAGGACTCTTTTATTGCATAAATTTTATTATAAGTTGTATAAAATATCTATACTATAATAAAAGGTATATTGTATAAGTAATGTCTATAAAACTAAACATATATCCACTATAATGTGTATGATAAAACTGTGTCTATGGGGCATATTACAAAATAATATTTAATTTTAGTGAAGATTATTAGAGGTTTTTTAGTGAAAGATAATGTGGATACCCTCCATTACTGAAAGAAACAATGCAAAGTCTATTAACCTAGCTAGTTTTAAAAAGAACACGGATTTTAAAATACACACATATTGGTATATATTTTCTATGCCCTTACTTAGATATGTAAATATATGTTAAGAGGCTAAACTGATATCCTCTTGGGAGAGTACAAAATTTGAAAGGAATCCAAAAGGACTTACCTTAACTAAAATATTCCAGTTTTTTTTTTAACAGGGAGGATGTTTTCACATACTTCCCATGTAATTAAAAATTAATGTTTACAAGATAGATGTAATTTAAAATAAATTTTATTAAGGTAAAATATGCATGCAAAAAAGTACACATTGGGTGCCTGGGTGGCTCAGTGGGTTAAGCCTCTGCCTTCAGCTCAAGTCATGATCTTAGGGTCCTGGGATGGAGCCCCACATCAGGGTCTCTGCTCAGCAGGGAGCCTGCTTCCCCCTCGCTCTCTGCCTGCCTGTCTGCCTACTTGTGATCTTTCTCTGCCAAATAAATAAATAAAATATTTTTTTAAAAAGTACACAAATGGCACTTTTACACTCAAGACGTTTTTACTAAGTGAACACAGCTACATAATCACACTGAGGTCAAGAAGTACGATATTACAAGTACCCCAGAAAATGCCCACACCTTCTCTAATCACTGTCTCACCTCTCCATCCGAAAGGAAAACTTTATCCAGCTTCTAACAACAAAGACTAATGTTGCCCACTTTTTATTTTATATAAATGGAATCATTACATATATATGTATATTTTTTTTGCCTCATTTGCTCAACATAATGTTGTAAGATTCATTCATTCTTGTTGTTTCCTGAGGCTGTCATTGCACTCAGAATTTGACTATAAACAGATGACTTTTTAATAAGGGTTTAGTGCCCCTAAACAGTTTTGTTTTGTTTTGTTTTGTTTTTTTAACTAAGTAGGCTTGAGTTTCACTTTTCACATGATGTAGAGGGAAAATCATGCCTGACAACACCACCAACCATCAACGTGTAAGCTCCTGACCTCCAAGGGATCTGTCGTCACCAAAAGAATAGTAAATGATCAGAACAGCAGAAGTTTTAATTTGAGTCATTTGAATTATCTAGATGAAATGCATAAAATTTGATTAAATTCAGAATTTATGTATGTTTAACCTAAATAAGATATTCAGTTACTTTGACATTGTGATTAAAATCTGATGGAATAACTTGCTACCGAAAAGAAACATGAAGCTTGCGGGGGCAGTGATCAATTTAAATCTCTAACGAAGGATTAAAAAGGGGTATGTTCCACGGCCAAATCCCCCAACAGCAGTGTGAGGAACAGCACGGAGCTTTTGTCACAAGCTGTTTCAGGCCTTGAAGCTTAACAAACAGGTCTAAAATAAAAATATGTGAGTTTATAGACATGAAAATAGAACCTAGTTAAGACTAAGCCTGGGCCCGGCCTCTTCTATTGGCCTGGAGGCTTAAGATCTGTTGCTTCTGCTTCTCAGGTTTACTTCTTATCTATGTTATGTTCATGAGTCTAGCTGAGATCTTCACCTACAACCCCCAGATGAAGCCGTGAACCCTCTTCAAACTCCGATTCATCAGCCAACCTGGCTTTCAAATAAAGTGTAGACAGCAAGAGGATTGAGCAGGGAGTTCACTCTCTTTCCGCCACAGCTAATGCAGCATAGCAACAGAGTTGGGTGGTTTCCAACCTTTCCAGCAGGAGATCCCACTGAATGCACTTTGCTGCTTACTTTTGGCTCTGAACTGTTGTCAGGCACAGTACACATTCTCTGTGTCAGCATGCACAGGTCGGCTGCGTGTCCCGGTAACTGTTGTGGCACACCCTGAAATCATCAGTATCGCTGTTTTGAAATACCAGTGTCACTGTTCTCTTGCAGGATATCAAAAATCGTCTTCAGACACCTGTGACTACCTTCCAATTTGTTACCACCCCCTCTTAGTGTAAAAATCAGTGGCCTGGGGTGCACAGGGTTAATTAATGCAGAGCCTGCATTCTAGTCTTCACTTTCAGAACACCTAGCTTTGTGATCCTGGCCAGACTTTCAAAACTCTTCTTACTTTATACATTTCTGTTTGTTTTCTTACACCAAATAAATGCATTACTCTTTCAATTTATAAAAAGTAGTAGCATTTTACAACACACAGTTATAACATTGAAATTTATGTTCCCTTATATTTTTCCATGGGTGATATTCTTTTTTTTTTTTTTTTTTTTTTAAGATGTTACTTATTTATTTGACAGAGAGAGACAGCGAGAGAGGGAACACAAGCAGGAGAGGGAGACAGGGAGCCCCATGCGAATGGGACTCGATCCCAGGACACTGGGATCATGACCTGAGCCGAAGGCAGACACTTAACTGAGCCACCCAGGTCCCCCTCACTGGTGATATTCTAAGTAGGGTGAGCATTATATGTTCCTCGTATACTTATTCCTCATATACCTGTTTCTCCCTCATTCTCCTTCCCTTGCTGCCTTTTTCTCCTCAATTAGCAGAATAAGATTCTCCATGTTCACCCCTATGACCTGTATTAACATTTATAGATGTGTGATCATTTCTTCATATTTGTTCAGGTAAATGTAATAATTGACACATTACACTTGAATTGAATTCCCTGTAAATTATAAATGCAGTGTTCTGGTGCCTGAAAAAATGTTGTCGTCAATGACAGTCAGCCCCAGTGGCAAAGAAACCTAACTAGGCTGAAGTCGACTAACTCATATTGTAGACCTATCATATAATTTTGGCAACATGGCACCGTCGCTTACCACCTAGTCCAGAGAACTTGAGTTTCCTTTTGAATATCTGGATTAGATTTTTATCTTGGAATGTGAAGTTGCTCAAGAAACTGACCTGTTCAAACTTGTTTGGGCGTTCTTAAAGATGAGCAATTACTCTATACTCTGGTTAAGATGATAGACTTTCCGTTGTTGGTTTGGTCTGACAATCAAAAAATGTAGAAAAAGGCTCTATTAAGCATTATGGATGGTTTTGTAAATTTTGATGACCTCAAGGAAAAGAGTTTACTAAGGATTTGCTAGTATCAACTTTGTACAACTTACAGGTACAATCTATTACTCATTTAGGAAGCATGGCATGAGATCACTAAGCATGTTATAGCATAACACTATTTCTGAAAATGAACACTAGTCCATTTATGGAAGGTTAAGAGGAATCTAAGTAAATTAAACTCTAAAGAAAATAATAAAATCTTCATCTCTGTAGGAACAGTGGCTGGCTATTTACTGGGCAACTTGTTTCTGTCACACGCTATCTAAGCCCTTTTAATATATTATCTAACTTAACTGAATTCTCACAACAATGTTATGAGGTAAGTACTAGTACCACTATTTACAAGTAAGAGAAGTGAGACTGAGAGAGGTTAATAGCTACTAAAGACTCACACCTGTTAAGGACACCAGAATTCAAAGCCAAGTTTGTCTGAGTTGAAGTCTGAGTTCTTTCCATGATAAAATACTGCTGCTGTTTTTCATTCTGTGCTTTTGTTTTGTTTTGTTTTGTTTTAGCTAACAGTTAATCGCATAAATACTACATGAATTCATTCTTCTTTTAACATATGGTGCATTATAGATGCCCTTGAATTCCCTCTTTATACTCATCATTAATTCCAGTTCCCTCTCAGCTTCCTCAGAAGAAACACTGCTTTAAGTTTTGGAAGATCCTAAGAGATCATTCCTAGAATATCTGTTAGATACACAGGAAAAGATATTCAACATCATTAGTCATAATGGGAACACAAATTAAAATCACAATTAAGTACCGCTACACACTATTAGACTATTCAGTGACTAAAAAAAAAAAAAAAAAAAGCGATAACATCAAATGCTGGTAAAAATACAGAAACTGAATCTTTCAGACATTGCAGATCAGAATATAAAGTGAAATAGTCTAGAAAATGTGTCTGTCAATTCCTTATGAAACTAAGCATCACTTACCCACAACCCAGCAATTGTTTTTTGTTGTTGTTTTTTAAAGATTTTATTTATTTATTTGACAGAGAGAGAGAGATCACAAGTAGGCAGAGAGGCAGGCAGAGAGGGAAGGCAAAGCAAGCTCCCTGCCGAGCAGAGAGCCTGATGCAGGGCTCAATCTCAGGACCCTGAGACCATGACCCAAGCCAAAGGCAGAGGGTTAACCCGCTGAGCCACCCAGGTGTCCCACAACCCAGCAATTATATGCTTAAACTTTTACCCTTTTATCCTTCCACAAAGGAACCTATAGGGGAATGTTCATAGCAGTCTTACTTGCTATAGCCAAAAACTGGAAACAACCCATATGTCCTTTAACGAGCAAATGGTGAAGCAATGTGGCATGGAATTTTACATAGCAATAAAAAGAAACAAACTATCAGCAAATCCAAGATGTTGAAAGAGTAGGAAACCGTAGTTTCTTCTGGTCCCAGGAATTCAACTAGATAACTCTCAAATCATTCTGAACACTTGCAAACTCAACTGGAGATATAAAAAGGAATTGATGCAACTCCATAAATAGAAAAACGACCACTTTCTGCAAGGTAGGAGGTGTGGAGAAGTGAATCTGAGGGAATATATGGGAAGATAAATCACGGGGGGGGCGGGACCCTTCATAAGCTGGCTACTGGAAAGTGATGTAGCAGTGGACCACAAAACTGGAACTTCTATTTTTTTTTTAAAGATTTTATTTATTTATTCATGAGAGACAAAGAGAGAGGGAGGCAGAAGCAGTGAGAGAATCAGACTCCCTGCAGAGCAGGGAACCTGATGCCGTACTTAATCCCAGGACTCTGGGATCAGGACCTGAGGCCAAGGTGGATGCTTAACTGACTAACCACCCAGGCATCCCAAATTGGAACTTTTAGAAGTCTGTTCTGGGTGAGGGATTTCCCTGCCTGAAAGGTGCTCAGGCGGCTAAGGGGGGCAGAATCCTAGATGGGATAGTGTGGTCTCAGGATCCCCTGGATCACAGAAAGAACGGGGTTGCCTGAGTGCAACAGAGTCCCCAGGCATCAGAGCAGTGAAGCCAGTTGCAATCGGCAAGCCCGGGAGAGGGCTCCCAGATTGGTGTTGCCATAAACCATGAACCGTGGCAGAGTCGGGCAAGTGCTCTCTGAGTCCAGCAAGCAGCAGAACTGCCTCCACACCACTTTCCCTCCCCCAGAAGGAAGAGTTTGCAGGGTTTGGAGACTCCAAATGGGGTCGCATGCCTGAGACAGAAATGCTCGGTCACAGGCTAGGTGAGCACAGAGTGTGACTGGAGACCAGGAAGACAGGAGTGATGGACAGCTTCTTCCCTGAGGGCACAGCATTGAGAAGTGGGGAGGTGGGGTGCGAGTATCTAGCTCTGGGGCTGGAGATTGGGAGGCTGCCATTTTTATTCTCATCCTCTAAAGCAGCTCAGAAGGCCTTCACAGAACAAAAAGCCCAATAGAGAAATCCGAAGACTTACTTAGTCGGGCTTCCTGGTGAGAACAGTGCAGTTCACCTGGGGCAAAGATACCTGAGAATCAGTGCAACAGACTCTTCCCCCAGAAGATCTGCAAGAACATCCAGTTAAGATCAGGTTTACCGATCACACAGAACTGTAAAACTCTAGTGCTAGGGGAAAATAATGTATGGAATTCATGGTTTTTTTCCCCAAGATTTTTTAGTTTTTCAATTTTAACTTTTTTCTTTCTTTTTTCAGCCAATTTCTTTTTTTATCAACTCTTTTTAGAAAACTATTTTAATTATCATTTTTACATTTACATTCTATCCTTTCATTGTAGTTAATTATATATATATGTATATATTTTTTTAATTAATTTTTTTTTAAGATGCAGTATCTTCTAACAAACAGACCAAAATACACCCCAAATCTAGTATGTTGCTGTGTTCTCTTCACCTATCTGGACATATTCTCTCCCTTTTCTCCTCCTCCTCCTCCTCCTCTTCCTCCTTCAACTCCTTCTTGTTACACTCCTTAATTTTCATCTTCACAGTTATAGTCTATCCTTTCAATGCATTTAATTTTATTTTTGTGTATATCTATAAGTTTTTCTTTCTTTACAATTTTGGGATCTAGTTTTCCAACAAATAGACCAAAATACACACAAGATCTCTGTTCTGTTCACCTATCTGATTATGGTGGTTTTTTTTTTTTAATTTTTATTTTTTTCAGTTTTGGGACTCTTCTGATTTATTTAATATATATTTCTTGGGAGTTGTTATTGTCACTTTAGCATTTTGTTCTCTTGTTCATCTGTTCATCTCTGAATGACAAGACAGAAAAACTCACTCACCTCAAAAAGAGAACAAGAGGCAGTACTGACTGCCAGGGACCTAATCAGTATGGATATAACTAAGATGTCAGAACTAGAATTGCAGAATAAGGTTATGATTATGAGGATACTATGGGGACTTGAAAAAAAACATAAAAGACACTAGAGAATCCCTCTCTGGAGAAATAAAAGTACTAAAGTCTAATCAAGTCAAATAAAAAAGACCATTAGTGAGATGCAATAAAAAATGAAGCTGAAGAGTGAATTAGTGATATAGAAGACAAATGATGGAGAATAAAGAAACTGAGAAAAAGAGAGATAAGCAACTACTGGATCAAGAGGGTAAAATTTGAGAGATAAGTCATATCATAAAGTGAAACAATATCTGAATTAATGGTCTCCCAGAAGAATAGGAAATAGAGAGGGGGTAAGAAGGTATATTGGAGCAAATTATAGCAGAGAACTTCCCTAATCTGGGAAGGAAACATGCATTCAAGTCCAGGAGGCACAGAGAACTCTCCTCAAAATCAATAAAATTGGTCAACATGTTGACATATAATAGTAA
This sequence comes from Mellivora capensis, assembly GCA_004024625.1. Taxonomy (NCBI): domain Eukaryota; kingdom Metazoa; phylum Chordata; class Mammalia; order Carnivora; family Mustelidae; genus Mellivora; species Mellivora capensis. Next base: position 162,653 of record PISX010002085.1, read on the forward strand.
AACTTGTAAATCTCAGAGACAAAGAGAAAATCCTGAAAATAGCTCAGGACAAGAGGTCTGTAACCTACAAGGGTAGAAACATTAGACCAGCAGAAGACCTATCTACAGAGACCTGGCAGGCCAGAAAATACTGGCATGATATATTCAAGGTGCTAAATGAGAAAAATATCCAGCCAAGAATACTTTACCTAGCAAGGACATCATTCAAAAAGGAGGAGAGATAAAGAGCTTCCAGGACAAATAGAAACTAAAAGAATGTGTGATCACTAAACCACCCCTATAAAAATATTAAAGGGGATCCTTTAAACGAAGAGAAAACCCAAAAGTAACATAGACCAGAAGGGAATAAAGACAATACACAGAAATAGTGACTTTACAGGTAATACAATGGCACTAAATTCATATCTTTCAATAGTTACTCTGAATGTAAATGGGCTAAATGCTGCAATCAAAAGACACAGGGTATCAGATTGAGTAAAAGAGCAAGACCCATTGATATGCTCTTGCAAGAGACTTGTTTAGACCCAAAGACACCTCCAGATTGAAAGTGAGGGTGTGAAGATACCCTTCAACAGATGAATGGATAAAAACAGATATGGTCCATATATATAATGGAATATTACACAGTCATCAGAAAGGATGAATACCCAACTTTTGTATCAACATGGACAGGACTGGAGGAGATTATGCTGAGTGAAGTAGGTCAAGCAGAGAAAGTCAATTATCATATGGTTTCACTGTAGAGCATAAGGAATAACATGGAGGACATTAGGAGAAGGAAAGGAAAACTGAATTGGGGTAAATCAGAGGAGGAGATAAACCATGAGAGACTGTGGACTCTGAGGAAAAAACTGAGGGTTTTGGAGGGGAGATGGGTGGGGGGATGGGTGAGCCTGGTGGTGGGTATTAAGGAGGGTATGTATTGCATGGAGCATTGGGTGTAGTGCATAAACAATAAATCTTGGAACATTGAAAAAATAAAATTAAATTGAAAAAAAAAAAGAAAGTGAGGTTGTGGAAAACCATTTATCATGCTAATGGACATCAACAGAAAGCTGGCATAGCAATGTTTATACTAGAAAAAAATTAGATTTTAAACTGGAGATTGTAATAAAAGATGAGGAAGGGCACTATATCATAACTAAAGAGTCTATCCAATAAGAAGATCTAACAATTCTAAATATTTATGCCCTATGGGAGCAGCCAGTTATATAAACCAATTAATAACAAAATTAAAGAAACACATTGATAATAATACAATAACAGTAGGGAACTTTAACTCCCCACTCTCTATAATGGACAGATCATCCAAGCAGAAGATTAGCAAAGAAACAAAGGCTCTGAATGACACAGCGGACTAGATGGACTTCAGAGATATATTCAGAGAATTCCATCCTAAAGCAACAGAATACACATTCTTCTCAAGTGCCCATGCAACATTCTCCAGGATAGATCACATACTGGATCACAAACAGATCACATACTGGGTCCCAAACCAAAAGACTGGGATCATTCCCTGCATATTTTCAGACCATAAGGCTTTGAAACTTGAACTCAATCACAAGAGGAAATTTGGAAAGAACTTAAATACATGGAGGCTAAAGAATATCCTACTAAAGAATAAACGGTCAACCTGGAAATTAAAGAAGAATAAAAATATTCATGGAAACTAGTGAAAATGAAAACAACTGTTCAGGGGCACCTGGGTGGCTTGGTCAGTTAAGTGTCTGCCTTCCACTCAGGCCGTGATCTCAGGGTCCTTGGGATGGAGTGCTACATTGGACTTCCTGCTCAGCAGAGAGTCTGCTTCTCCCTCTCTCTCTGACCCTCCTTCCCACTTGTGTGCATGCACTATCTCTCTCTGTCTCAAAAAACAAAACAAAACAAAAAAACAAAAAACTGTTGAAAACCCTCCCAAAGACAGTCTTGAAAGGGAAGTACATAACAATATAAGCCTTTCTCAAGAAACAAGAAAGGTCTCAAATACACAACCTAACCTTATATCTCAAGGAGCTGGAGAAAGAACAGCAAATAAAGCTTAAACCTAGCAGAAGAAAATTAATAATGATTAGAGCAGAAATCAATGAAATAGAAACCAAAAGAACAGTAGAATAGAGCAATGAAACTGGAAGCTGGTTCTTTGAAAGAATTAATAAGATTGATAAATACCTGGCCAGACTTATCAAAAAGAAGAGAGAAAGGACCCAAATAAAATCATGAATGAAAGAAGAGACATCACAACCAACACCGAAGAAATACAAACAATTATCAGAACATATTATGAACAACTATATGCCAACAGATTAAGCAATCTGGAAGAAATGGATGCATTCCTAGAAACTAAACTACCAAAACTGAAACAGGAAGAAATAGAAAACCTGAACACACCCATAACCAGCAAGGAAATTGAAGCAGTAATAAAAAATCTCCCAAAAATAAGAGTCCAGGGCTGGATGGCTTCCTAAGGGAATTCTACCAAACATTTAAAGAAGAATTATTACCTATTCTTCTGAAGCCATTTCTAAAAATAGAAATGGAAGGAAAACTTCCAAGCTAGTTCTGTGAGACCAGCATCACCTTGATCTCAAAACCAGACAAAGTCTCCACCAAAAAGAATTACAGACCAATATCCCTGATGAACATGGATGCAATAATTCTCACCCAAATACTAGACTACAGTATTAAAAGAATTATTCACCATGAGCAAGTGGTAGTTATTCCCACGCTGCAAGGGTAGTTCAAAATCTGCAAATCAATCAATGTGATACACTACATTAATAAAAGAAAGGATAAGAACCATATGATCCTCTCAATAGATGCAGAAAAAGCATTTGACAAAGTATAGCATCCTTTCCTGATAAATACTCTCTGCCTTGTAGGAATAGAGGGAACATACCTCAACATCATAAAAGCAATATACAAAAAGTGAATATTCAGTATTCACTTTTGTGAATACAATATACAAAAAGTGAATAGTGAATATTCACTTTTTGTATATTGTATATAGTGAAACAGTGAATATTATTCTTAATGGGGAAAAAATGAGAGTTTTTTTTCCTAAGGTAAGGAACACAGCAGGGATGTCCTCTTTTACCACTGTTACTCAACACAGTACTAGAAGTCCTAGCCTCAGCAAGCAGACAACAAAAGGAAATAAAAGGTATATAAATTGGCAAAGAAGAAGTCAAACTCTCACTCTTTGCAGATGACATGATACTCTATGTGGAAAACACAAAAGACTCCACCCCAGAATTGCTAGAACTCATACAGGAATTCAGCAAAGTGGCAGGATATAAAATCAGTGTACAAAGATCAGTTGCATTTCTATACAATAACAATGAGACAGAAGAAAGAGAAATTAAAGAATCGATCCCATTTACAATTGCAAAAAAACCCATCAAATACCTAGGAATAAACCTAACCAAAGAGGCAAAGAATCTGTACTCAGAAAACTATAGAACACTCATGAAAGAAATTGAGGAAGACACAAAGAAATAGAAAAATGTTCCATGCTCATGGATTGGAAGAATAAATACTGTTAAAATGTCTATGCTGCCTAGAGCAATCTACACATTTAATGCAATTCCTATCCAAATACCACTGACATTATTCCTGGAGCTGGAACAATCTTAAAATTTGTATGAAACCAGAAAAGACCCCAAATAACCAGAGGAATGTTGAAAAAGAAATCCAAAGCTGGTGGCATCTCAATTCTGGACTTCAACCTCTATTACAAAGTGGTAATCATCAAGACAGTATGTACCAGCACAAAAACAGATGCATAGATCAATGGAACAGAATAGAGAGCCACAAAATGGACTCTCAACTCTATGTTCAACCTATCTTTGACAAAGCAGGGAAGAATATCCAATGGATGAAAGACAATCTCTTCAACAAATGGTGTTGGGAAAATTGGACAGCCACATGCAGAAGAATGAAACGGAACCATTTCCTTACACCATACACAAAAAGAAACTCAAAAAAGATGAAAGACCTAAATGTGAGACAGGAATCCATCAAAATCCTTGAGGAGTACACAGGCAGCAACATCTGTGACCTCAGCCACAGCAGCTTCTTGCTAGACATGTCTCCAAAGGCAAGGGAAACAAAGGAAAAAATGAACTATGGGGACTTGATTAAGATAAAAAGCTTCTATACAGCAAAGGAAACATTCAACAAAACCAAAAGACAACTGACAGAATGGGAGAAGATAGTTGCCAATTTCTTATCAGATAAAGGTCTAGGCTCCCAAATCTGTAAAGAACTGATCAAACTTAACACCCAAAGAACAAATAATCCAATCAAGAAATTGGCAGAAGACATGAACAGACATTTCTCCAAAGAAGACATCCAGATGGCCAACAGACACATGAGAAAAGCTCAACATTGCCAGGCATCAGGAAAATACAAATCAAATCCACAATGAGACACCACCTCACAACAGTCAGAATGTCAAAAATTCACCACTCAGGAAATGACAGATGCTGGTGAGGATGTGGAGAAAGGGGAACCCTCTTATACTGTTGATGGGAATGCAAGCTGGTGCAGCCACTCTAGAAAACAGCATGGAGGTTCCTCAAAAAGTTGAAAATAGAGCTACCCTATGTATGATCCAGCAATTTAGGGATTTACCCCAAAGATACAAATGTAGTGATCCAAAGGGGTACATGCACCCAAATGTTTATAGCAGCAGTGTCCACAATAGCCAAACTATGGTAAGAGCCCAAATGTCCATCAACAGATGAATGGTGTATATATATACAATGGACTATTACTCAGCCATCAAAAATGAAATCTTACCATTTGCAGTGATGTGGATGGAACTAGAGGGTATTATGCTAAGTGAACTAAGTCAATCAGAGAAAGATTATTATCATGATCTCATGCATATATGAAATTTAAGAAACAAAACAGAAAACAAATTAAGGGTTGTTGATAGAGGGATGGGGTAAATGGATGATGGACATTAAGGAGGATAAATGATGTAATGAGCACTGGGTATTCTATAAGACTCATGAATCACTGACCTCTGCCTCTGAAACTAAAAATATGTTATATACTAATTAACTGAATTTAAAAAAAAGAGACTGTCGATACACAAAATAAGAATTTGAATTGAATAGATCTCAAGGGAATTATGTTGCATGGAAAAAATAGCTATATACTATTTAATGCCATTTATTTAACATTCTAGAAATGACAAAATTATAGAGATAGAGAACAGGTGAGTGGTTGCCAGGTGTTTGGGATGGGGTGTGGGAAGCATATTGGGTACAACTTTCTTTTTTTTTTTTTTTTTTTAAGATTTATTTATTTATTTATTTGACAGACAGAGATCACAAGGAGGCAGAGAGGCAGGCAGAGAGAGAGGGGGAAGCAGGCTCCCTGCTGAGCAGAGAGCCCGATGCGGGGCTCGATCCCAGGACCCTGGGATCATGACCTGAGCCGAAGGCAGAGGCCCAACCCACTGAGCCACCCAGGTGCCCCTGGGTACAACTTTCAAGGAGTAGCATGAGACATCTTTGGGTGATGGAGCAGGTCTCTATCTGGATTGTGGTGGTGGTCACATGAATCTACATATGTGATAAAATTGCATAGAAGTGTACACACACACACACACACACACAAATGTGTATGTGTATATCTGAATAATATGTATATGTATGAAATGTGTATATCTGAATAAAGTTGTGGATTGTATCTGTCAATTTCCTGTTTTGATGCAATGTATTATCATTGGCAGAAACTGGAGCTAAGGTGCATGGGATCTTTCTATAGTACTTTTTTACAACTCCCTGTTGATCTGTAATTATTTAAAATTTAAAAAGTCAAATTCAAAATATATTCATTGCATATACATATGTCCCTATATATAATTTCTAGTACTGACTTTTGCATATATGTGATTTTTTCCATATTATCATCCTGAAGTGTCATTCTGCAAATTTGATTTCTCAACATTCTGGTGTTTTTTTTTAAAGATTTTATCTATCTATCTATCTATTTAGAGTACATGCATGAGAGAGAGAGTGAGGGGAAGGGCAGAGGGAGCGGGAGAATGAATGTCAAGCAGACTCCATGCTAGAGTGAGACACAGGGCTCCATGTCACCACCCTGAGATCATGACCTGAGCCAAAACCAAGAGTCAGATGCTTAATCGACTGATCCACTCAGGTGCCCCTCAACATTCTGTTTTGAGGTCCATCCAAAACTAATAGAGACCTAGATCTTGTAACTACTGGATAGGAGTCTAATATATGAATATGTCATGCTTATTTATCCCTCCCCGATTTATGAACATTTAGTTTTTTTCAATTTTTCCCTGTTACAAAGCTTGGTGTAATGAATATTCTTGTATGTGACCTTCTGTGCACATGGACAAGGGATTTTCTAGTATGGTATTTCCTGTACTTAGAGGCAATAACAATACTAATTGTCAATATTTACTGAGGACTGGCTATAATATTGTTATGATTGATGAGGGAATGGAGAAGTTAATTCACTTACTGAAAGTCACACACTCAATAAGTGGCAGAGCCAGGATTCAAACCCATCCTGTCCAATTCCCAAGCCCATATTCTTAACCACCGTGGTGTGCTTTTGCCTGCAGCAGTGTTCAATACAAATCTTCTGGATGTCTTCCTTGAATGAATGTTGATCCAGGTGTCCTCAATCTGTACTTTACAGTTTAATCTTTCATCCTAAAATGGTGTCTTTTTATTTATTCTGGTTAATTAAATCATCTTGATTTGAGACCATAATATTTCAGCATGTTGAGATAAATATGTACTTCAAACACAAGTGTTTTTAGAGCATTTCCTGTAAAGTGTTCCTGCCAAATATGTTGAACTTGAATCTAATCAGGCTTCTAGTGTTATCTTTCATTTATTTAAAACATTTTTTTAAAGATTTTATTTATTTATTTTACTGAGAAAGAGGCAGTGAGAGAGGGAATACAAGCAGGGGGAGTGGGAGAGGGATAAGCAGGTTTCCCACTGAGCGGGTAGCCCAATGCAGGACTTGATCCCAGGACCCTTGGATCATGACCTGAGCCAAAGGCAGATGCTTAACTGACTGAGCCACCAAGGCACCCCTATGATGACATTGCATGAATCTTTGGCCAGGATCTCCATAATACCATCTCTTTCCATCCAGTCTCTCCCATAGCCTTGGCTTCTTAAAGGATCTTACGAGGAAGTTCTTAGATGCCTATTTAGATAAAAAGACAAACAAAACAAACAAACATGGACTTCAAATCCTGCTAATTTTCTTTTCCTCTTAGGGAGAAATTCAAGTTGTGAACTTAAAGAATGTGGTCTCTTAAATACCCTCCAAACTTGACTCCTGGTTACTAATGTAATTTCCCATCTTTGAATGTTTTTCACTTGGCCTGGTCTCTTTCTTTTTGGTAAAGAAGTCAGATTCTTTCTTTCTTTCTTTCCTTCTTTCTTTCTTTCTTTCTAATAAATTCTTTTTTTTAAACAACTTTCAGTTGTTTATTGCTTATATATAGAAAAGCAATTGAATTATTTTTTATTTTTATTAACATATAATGTATTATTTGCACCAGGGGTACAGGTCTGTGAATCATCAGGCTTACACATTTCACGGCAATCACCACAGCACATACCCCCCCCAATGTCCAAAACCCAGCCACACTATCCCTATCCCCAACCCCCCAGAAACCCTCAGTTTGTTTTGTGAGATTAAGTGTCTCCTATGGTTTGTCTCCCTCCCACTCCCATCTTGTTTCACTTTTTCCTTCCCTAACCCCCACAATCCCCTGCCCTGCCTCTCGAATTCCTCATATCAGAGAGATCATATGATAATTGTATTTCTATGACTGACTTATTTGCTCAGCATAATACCTTCTAGTTCCATCCACATCGTTGCAAATGGCAAGATTTCATTTCTTTTGATGGCTGCATAGTATTCAATTGTATATATATATATACCACATCTTCTTTATCCATTCATCTGTTGATGGACATCTAGGTTCTTTCCATAGTTTGGCTATTGCAGACATTGCTGCTATAAACATTTGGGTGCACATGCCCCTTCGGATCACTACATTTGTATCTTTAGGGTAAATACCCAGTAGTGCGATTGCTGGGTCATAGGGTAGCTCTATTTTCAACTTTTTGAGGAACCTCCATGCTATTTTCCACAGTGGCTGCACCAGCTTGCATTCTCACCAACAGTGTAGGGGAGTTTCCCTTTCTCTGCATCCTCGCCAGCATCTGTCATTTCCTGACTTGGTAATTTTAGCTATTTGACTGGTGTGAGGTGGTATCCCATTGTGGTTTTGATTTGTATTTCCCTGATGCCGAGTGATGTTGAGCACTTTTTCATGTGTCTGTTGGCCATCTGGATGTCTTCTTTGCAGAAATGTCTGTTCATGTCCTCTGCTCATTTCTTGATCGGATTCTTTGTTCTTTGGGTGTTAAGTTTCATCAGTTTTTTATAGACTTTGGATACTAGTCCTTACCCAACTGAGCCACCCAGGTGTCCCTTGATACATGCCTTAAAAACATTGTGGTTATGTAAGAAGATGTTCACTTTATTTATTTATTTTTTTTAATTTATTTATTTGTCAGAGAGAGAGGGAGAGAGAGAGAGAGCGAGCACAGGCAGACAGAGTGGCAGGCAGAGGCAGAGGGAGAAGCAGGCTCCCTGCCGAGCAAGGAGCCCG